>CAEFZY010012482.1:0-143477 GCA_903066815.1 Brachyrhaphis roseni
TATATATATATATATATATTCTTAAGCAAAACTTATTAGATAATTCCCATATTTCAAGTGACAGAATGTAAAGACAAGGAATATTTTTATCTTTATTTTACGTATTTTTTTATATTTCATTTCATAGCATGTCAGTTTCTTTTTAAATTGTTAAAGTCCAGCTGCTGTGATTCAAATGTAATCTTCGTAACTTGACAGTGATTTTTTAAAAGCAAAATTAAATTTTTATTAATTTATGTTACAAATTAATTTTATTTTTCATGAGTAAAATTAAATTATTCATAATTTTATTTTGCTAACAAAATTATTAATAATTTTATAAGTTGATTGTTAGTCAACAGTCACAGGTGTTTGATTTTGTAAATATAAATAAATGAAACGGGGAAGAAAAACACATTTTATTCTCCCAAGTCAGGCAATGTTAACATTGGTAGTTATTTAAAAAGAAAATACTTAAAAAAATCTTTAATTTTAGTCTTTCTGCCTTTTATGTTACGTTAATCATTAAACATGTTCTTTGTCTGTTTTGTGTTACAGGGATTTCCTTCCTCGTGGTTCTGGCATCGTGACCCGTCGACCTTTGGTTCTTCAGCTGATGAACTGCCCTACAGGTGAAATACATGAATCTTAGAAACATAATTCAAATGAAAAAGATTTACTCACTTAGCCAAAAACAAGGTAAGAGGTAACAGAAAGCAGGGAGAACTTTATCCACTTCCATTATTAACTAATGTGACTTTTTTATATGTTCTTACTCAGAACATGCGGAGTTCCTCCACTGCAAGGGCAAAAAATTCACAGATTTTGATGAGGTGCGACAGGAGATTGAGGCGGAGACTGACCGCATCACGGGAGCCAATAAGGGCATCTCTCCAGTGCCCATCAACCTGCGTGTTTACTCTCCTAATGGTAAGCCTGATATCTGCGTCACACATAGATTTGATTATGTTTTATGAGGCTCTGTATAATAAATTCTACCTCTTCAAGATCTAATTTCTTAGCAGTCCATTTTGTTTTGATTGATCTCAGCTCTTCTGTTCCCTTTCCTTCTCGCAGTGCTGAACCTGACGCTGGTGGACCTGCCGGGAATGACTAAGGTGCCGGTCGGAGACCAGCCTGCAGACATCGAGGCTCAGATCAGAGACATGCTATTGCAGTTTGTGACCAAGGAGAACTGCCTCATGCTGGCCGTTTCCCCGGCCAACTCTGATCTGGCCAACTCTGACGCTTTAAAAATTGCCAAAGAGGTCGACCCTCAGGGTGAGGGCATGCATGCCAGCAAACCCAGACATTGACACAACTGAGAAAAATCGAATGCTTTTACTAAAAGAAAATAAAAATTTCATAAATTTAACCACAAAGTATTTATTGTTTTGAATAGTCATTATTGTCAGGGATCCTAAATATGTTTAAGAGTACTGGACATGGTTTAAATCTGGAAATATAAATATCTTCCATAGTCTGTACATAGAAACCCAATATTTTGGTCAAACCCCTTTTTCACACCCTTAATTGAGAGCATTCATGTGATCATGTTGCTTTTATTAAATGTATTTCTGTGCAATCTGTTTACAAACTGTAGGTATGAGGACCATAGGGGTGATCACCAAGCTGGACTTGATGGACGAAGGGACAGACGCTAAAGACATCCTGGAGAACAAGCTGCTTCCTCTGCGCAGGGGTGAGAGCCCTCAAATAAACACTCTTCTTTTCCCCACCTCAGGGCAGCAGTGACACATTGTTTCCCTCTTGTGGTAGAAAGGCAGGCATATTCAAAGCCGGTTAAGAAGGAAAGGGGGAAAAAAACTGAAGTCTGCTGGGGTGAGAGAATGGGAGGAGGGACAGAAATAAATCAGATCTGAGTAAAAAAAATAAAAAAATCAAGTCATAAAATTGGAGCAGAGAGAGTATTTTATTTATTTATTTTTTAAGAAAAGGAGAAAATCTCCCTGTGGAAAAGATCTTGTGTCTATCTTGTGGGTTTTTGTTGTTGCTGATTCAGTCTTTTCTTTTCCACTGACACTTGGTCAGACCCCAGGCATGTGTTTTTGAATATTTTCATGTTCCTTGTTTTTCCAGTCTGCTCTCCATCTAATGTCGCAAATGTTCTGATTTACAAGGCTGCTGGCTCGGGTTTGCATTACTTATAGAGCATGAAACGACTTTTACCAGAGTGAAGGATCAGGAAACTTAATTAAAGATGAAATGGGATCCTTTTCCCCTGAACTCTCCCAGCTATTTTTTTTTTCATTTCTTCTCCTGCTGGTCCTCAAAACATGGCGTAGGACAAACGTAAATCTTTTAGTTTGCAATAACATTTTTGTGTCTCACTCAGGCTTGCATCATGAAACACATCTGAATCAGTTAGATCCACTTGTTGGCTAAAGAATAATCCAAGATTCTTCTTATTTTGTCTCGTCTCGAATTTAAGGAAGTCCTAAAATTACCTGGATCAGTTCCTCCTGTTGTAAATCTCAACCTTTTAGACTCAGGCCGATATTTTGCATCCAGGTTACATCGGTGTGGTTAACAGAAGCCAGAAGGACATCGATGGAAGGAAGGATATTAATGCTGCTATTGCTGCTGAGAGGAAGTTCTTCCTCACCCACCCAGCTTACAGACACCTGGCTGAACGCATGGGCACGCCCTACCTCCAGAAAGTCCTTAATCAGGTGGGGGAAAGTGTGTTGCTCTATGCTGTTTCTCATTTCACCCAGCATCCCTAAAATTGATAACGGTGACCTTTTAACTCGCACAGCAACTGACCAACCACATCCGGGACACTCTGCCGGGTCTGCGGGCAAAGCTGCAGAGTCAGCTCCTCTCCATAGAGAAGGAGGTGGATGAGTACAAGAACTTCAGACCCGATGATCCATCCCGCAAAACAAAGGCTCTCCTTCAGTAAGCAGACGGACAGATTTAAAGTTAAACTTGAGGTAGGTGGATGCTTGCTGATGCTTGTGTCCATATCTTCTTGCAGAATGGTACAGCAGTTTTCAGTGGACTTTGAGAAGTGCATAGAGGGGTCCGGAGACCAGATCGACACGGCCGAGCTGTCGGGTGGCGCGAGGATCAATCGCATCTTTCACGAGCGCTTCCCCTTCGAACTGGTCAAGGTGGGTACTCTACAAAGAGCATGCATGCAACAATCTGCACCAATAATGCTTTCCCTGCTGTCAGAATAAATGACTTACACTTATTTCTTTTTATTTTAAGATCACTAAAGGAGGTGAATTTATGTTTGGCGCTCCATTTTTATGATGCAAAATAAATAAATAAATAAAAAATTATGACATCAAGATCTAAGATGTTAAAAGGAAACTACATTTAACAACATTTGTTTAATATTTTTGTAAAACTACGTTGTTAATAATTTTATACAAATCCGTTAAAGCTGGATTTTTATGGTCTCATTTTCCAGACTCATATTTATTCCCATCTGTTTGTTTTCCTTTTATTCCAGCTCACATAAATTAATCGTTTTGTACAACAGGTTTTTAAAAAATCACATAATTACATTTTAGTTTAATGGGGTACATTGATGATTAAAATAATACAATGCATTCAGTTGTATTATCTGTAATTAACAGAGACTTAACAAAGTCTCTGTCAATTATATTCTTATATTATATTATTCAGTTTTTAGCTTGTATGCAAAACATAAATATTAGAATTAATTTCTAAATTTTAATTCCATCCTCCTCTACCTCAGAGTTGGTTCAGTCCTTCTCAGTTCATAACAGTTTTTCGTTCATTGTGATCTTTTAGCAGATTACATCAAGATAGTGAAGAAAAGTGAAGTAACAAAATGTAATCCCAACCAACTTTTTAGGTGTTACATTAGTGCTGCATCTCCCTCACACGTCTTAGAAAACTTTTCACACATTTGAGGATTTGGTCCTCACAACAGCTTTCCGAGGATTGCTTTCTGAGTAAACTTTGCTATAAACTTTTAAAATGGCTTATTCATCACCACATGACCAGCAAAGCAAAATGAATGAATAAATATATTTACAGAGGTTCAAACTTAGGAAGGAAGCTGTCAGTCCTGTACACGCTATACCTTACAAGGGAAATTTTAATACCTTGCCATTGTGATTTCATAATTTCTTGAGACCTATAGTTTATATCAGGGGGTTGTATGAGACTGAATACTTTGTTCCTTTTATATGATGTGACTTTTTGTCTTTTCGAGTGCTGGAGGGCTAACAAAGGTGGTGGGAGTGTCTTGGGAATGGGAGGTTTGATGCAGTTTAGTGACATGGCAGTATATGAGCAGATGCTGCTTTTGCATTTAAAAATTTCCCAAGAGAGCCACTTATTATTGTTGCAACTCCTCTGTAACCTGCTTGACTTTTTCATGAGTTCTGTAAGGTGTGCTCATGAAAATAAGCAGTGACAGTTGCAAAAAACATGCACAGGACACAAAAACCTGAAGTTGGATGTAGCCAGAGACTCAAATACTGAAATTTTAAAATTTGTTATAAATATTTTGTGTTAGATTGGACCAACTTGACAAAATGATACTTGCTCTTACACTGTAAAAAAAACAACAACAAAAAACAGCTCTAATTTACAGTAAAATACTGGCAGCTGTGGTTGCCAGTACTGTTTAACACAATAACAAAATGAAAAACTCTCTATATTATTCTCTATTAATAGCATAATATTTAAAACCAAGTGTGGGATTTGTGAAACTTCAATGAAGGGCGACTTCACAATTTGTATGCATCTGGATCACACTAGAACTGCTCTTTATTGAAGTTTCCCAAATCAGATAAAGGTTTCACAAATCCCACACTTGGTGTTAACTAGTCTGCTATTAGTTGAGAATTATCTAGTCCAGGTTTGAAGAGTCTAGGTGATGTAGTTTTTTTAGCTAGAATAAATTAAAGATTAAAGATTAAATTAAAGACGGTAGTAAAAAATTAGGTGGAATCGTCCTTTAGCCAGATTTCAGTTTGACGTATGAAATATCACACCAGCAGTCTATTCTTTGTAAACATTACTTCTACAGTCTGGTTTACAGTTTTACGTTGTAGATGTTAAAATCAGCAAAATTTGTCATTTTGGCCTATTAGTGCTGTTAATTTTAGGGTAATTAACTGCTGGCAATATTACTATATTTTTCTATGAATTTTACAATTACTTATATTTTTACAATATATTTCTGTTTTCTACATTTCATGACTGTCAAAATTACTTGAATTATATGTTTATTGAGTTATTGTAATTCCATGTATGTTCTACGGTAATATAATGCTTTGGATATTACAGTCAGTAACTGTTGGTATTTCACCATTTTTTACCGTAAATTTACAGATTTCTTTGCAGTGTATGAATCTTTCCTAGCTTGTACACGTCTGTTGCAAAAAGGTCAAGACGAGTTTGTCTGTGCTAGGATTTTTAAATACCCTTTTATTGACCTGTCTGAGAATGTTTTTGGACCTTGCATAAAAATCCCCCCAAACATCTGTTACATCAGGTTAAATCTGAATGTTCACAGCAGGAAAAACAAGTGTGGAAATAATAACATCAATGACTGCTCAGTTCCCTTTAGTGTGTCAGTAAATCATGGCAAAGACCACTCAGGCACAAGAGCAGGAGTTTCCCCACCATTTGAGCAATGCCAATCTAAATAAACCTGTGGATTTCCAGCTATGAGACGTTAAACCATCCATCTGACGAATGATGGTTGTGACTCAAATATCCCCTCTACGTACCTGTCCCTCACTTCCTTTCTTTTACATAGCCAGATCGTTTCCACCTCGCCTTTTCCTCCCGGTTTTCCTGCTCTCTCTTGCATCCTCTCTCAACCTCCCTCTGTGGATATAAAACTCACTGTAGTCGACTGAGGCAACATGAAACTTCCCAGTGGGTTTCCCACCGAGGACAGAGCAGGTTGCTTCCTAACCAGAGGGTGGACTGAAAATCCAGGAAGCCTCGGGTGATTCATCATCATGTTTTATGTGTTTATTGAGAGTGTTTCCGAAGAAAACGTTTAGCTTCAGGAATGCAGGTAATAAATGTGGCGTTGCACTAAATAAAGAAGAAATATTTGGTCAAATATATTAAAAACAGATGCTTGAAGGTTAATGGATGAACTCCCGTGATGTCTGCCCCTGGTTGCCAGAATCTAATGTGTGTGTGTGTGTGTGTGTGTGTATGTTTAATTTCCTCTCCGTCTGTTTTTCAGATGGAGTTTGATGAGAAAGAACTCCGCAAGGAAATCAGCTACGCAATCAAGAACATTCATGGAATCAGGCACGTCCACCTTTCAACTTATTCCTCTGTCCTTCCTCACTTAACCTCCCTCAATCTCTTTCTGACAATTACTACTGCCTGTTCTAAATGCTGCTGCACTTTGAGCCAAGACCTCTTATAACAAATTGCTCTGCCTCCAGCTGATATCAAAATACACTCAAATATGGGAGTTTGGAAATCAGATAGTGATTAAAAGACACCTTCAAGTTTGGACATTTCATGTGCTCACAGATTCATGCTGGTGTCTGCCTGGTTGGTAAAACCCAGCAGGATTTGATCACTATTTGTTATGTGCATAATATATCATCACATGAAGGTACACATTCTTTAAAAAACTAAATTTAGAAGGTGCCAGTTATTGAAATACAAAAAAAGAGAGTCTTTGAAATGTTTTTCGTCAGTTCTAGAAGGCATGTTTCTCAGATTTTCTCACTGAAAGGCTTCCTGTTGAAGGCACCAAATTACTGAATAAGATCAGTGAATGAGAAATCAATTCTTAGCCCCATCAACAAAATAAAAAAAACATTCAATAGCAAAAAGATAACATCCTAATTCTGATCAACATTCGAGTGCCCAGGAACCTTCTCTTAAATTATGTGTATCTAAATGTATTGTAATGTTCACTTTTTATAAGAGATAAACATCAGACTAACCTCATGTTGCAATGTGTAGCTGGTCCTTTGGTTCAATTTTTGCATCTACTTCTGTGCTTTAATATTAATTAAATTAATTCAAACATCTACTTTTATTTTTTCTCACTCCTTGACGTTGTGATTTTCTGAACAGTAGCAAATGTTAGCTAATGTTACTTTGATTTAAGATCAGACTGAGAGAATTTAGAGTGTTGATGAATGTAACATAATTATACAGAGTAATAGAAACCATTAGAGATGTAGTGAGATTTGAACATGTCTATATAAAAAAAAAAACCTAGCTTATTTCAGTTTATCTTAAAGAACTATGCATCACAATATCATATTATGTATTCCTGACTGGAGCATCAATGAATTATTTATGTGAAAGGTAGAGGTGACGTCACACTGCCTGTGTAACAGGAGTCACAGTGAAACAAGATTTTATCAATATTCTCACACAAAAACAAGGATTATGACACTAACATTTTCAACCTGTTCCATGTCATTTAAAACTCAAATGATGAAAAGGTGTAACTTTGCTGTGATCTTGATACCCTTCCTGTTATCTGTTGAAGTTCCGCCCCATGTTTTAGAAGTGGCAGGCTGAATAATCAGGAAACATGCCTCCATGTTATTCTGATTTTACCAGATACCGGTACAAGCTAACTCTGAGCATTCATATTTATATCTTTAAGAAATAACACTGTAAAAAGTGTTGCTGCTGCCACAGTCTGTTAGCATTTAGTTGTGGGGTGTTCACTGGCCAGAAAAAAGATTGTATGTTTGAGTTTCTAACCAGCTGGTTTTGGTTTAGGGCAGGTCAGGTAATTTCTCAAGGCTTTTTCTTTTTTCTCATAAAAATAGTTGGTACTGTACAACAGTCTATTTTATCTTGCTCGCCATAACCAGTCATGATCTGGTTTATTAAATATTGGCAATGTGCTGCCAAATGGTTGCAGGAATCTAACTGGATTATATTCAAATTATATTTTTCATGTTGTACAAAGACCTAAAAGGAAATGTGAAGTTTCCACTTATTGTATTATTCCAATGCTAATATTGTACTAAATTGCTAAATCTCTAGAAATATCCACTTATTGAGAAATATCCACTTATTGAGATTGCACCAATCAATCTTCAATAAGCCAGTACTAGTACAGAAAGTAAAAAGATATTTTTCTTTTGCTTAATTTCTCTTCTTCTTTTCTAAAGTTGTGTGTGATTATGCTTGGTGACAGAAACGGAGAGTAAATCTTGAAAATTAACATTATTTTCTCCACCCAACCCTCCTTGTGTCTTCCTTTCTCTCTTATTTTCAACACCTTTCTGTCGTTTTTTTGGCCCTCCTGTGGCTTGTTCTCTCCGTGTTGGACAGAACTGGCCTCTTCACCCCGGACATGGCCTTTGAGACCATTGTGAAAAGGCAGATTGGGAAGATTAAAGAGCCTTGCACCAAATGTGTGGACATGGTCATTTCTGAGCTAGTCAATACAGTTAGGCAGTGTACCAAGAAGGTAAAAAAGCCCAAAACAAACAGTGGTTAGCACATGTTTCAGTCTTGCTTTCAACCCTCATCCCTCAGTCGTTCACTCCCTGTGGCTGTAACCACCTAGCTACCTCCAGCCCTTGTCGTTTGTTGGACAGCAAGGGGGGGGAGGGCGCTTGGAGCGGCAGGGTGGGCCGCTGTTTACCTGCCTGCCTGTTGTACTGCTTCAGACGGGTTTGGCTGGACAGGCTGCCTATGGTTGATGGTTGTGCTGTGAAAAGAAATCCACTGTGGAAGCTGAGAGTCATCAGAATATGGTTGTTGACAAGGCAAAGCTACGTAACCTCAAGACGAATTTCTGTCAGGTTTTCCTTTTTGTTAATTTTCACTTTTACTAATTGGCCTTGCTTACATTTTAACACATTTTGAAGGATGTAAGGTGTCCCGCAACCATCTCGGATGACGTCAGCTTCCAAACTTTCACGTGTGTGGGACTGCAGTCGTGCACCTGCAGCCATGAAAAGTTATGGCCTAGCGGCTCTTCGGCGTGCCTCAGGGATGTATGTTTCAGAGCTGGGCCAAGAGCAATGAGCTAAAGTCTTTATCCAAATGGATCCACCGTGACCAAATGATTTCAACAGGCCTGCAACCACTTGGAGAACTTTGGAAATGTATGTTAGGATTTGGCTCCAGCTGAAAGTCGAAGGACACGGAGGATGGGAGGAGAAAGGGTCAGCACTTTGGGTGGGGGGACGTCTTGGCTGAATGTCCAGGTGCACATCTGCAGTCTTGCTGTGTGTTGCTTTGAGTTTTGGCTGGCGGAGTTGTTCAAGCTGGGGGATCTCTCTATTTCTAACTATTTCTGTGGTCTTTCTCTTTCTGTTTCCTCTTTTCTCGTAGAGAGAGACTCCAGCACTGTCCTGTTTTAGAATGGCTTCAGGGAAAACCAAATGTCTCACTTGCAGTTTCTTCCTTCTGTGCTGTTTATCCTCCCAACCCCCCCCAACCTCTTTCTTGTCTTTTCCCACCTCCAATCTCTTGTCTCTCTTTTTTTTACTTTCTACCCTTTCATTTTTATTTTTCTATCATTCAACCTTTAATTTCCTCACTCCTTAATTATCTCCTGTCCCAACCCTTTATTTGGTGCCTTCACACGTTCTTTTCTCTTGGTCTCTTTTGGTTTTCGTCCCGTTTTCTCCCTCTCTCGTGCCGCCTGTTTACCCCAACAGGACAGGGTTATTCACCCCTGACCTGGCCTTTGAGGCCATAGTGAAAAAGCAGATCCAAAAGCTGAAGGAGCCCACACTGAAGTGTATAGATATGGTTGTGAGCGAACTCACCTCCACCATTCAGAAGTGTAGTCACAAGGTAAAATGGCAAAGTCGATAGAAGACACTTTGAGTATCTCTGTTAAGCTAACAGGTATGGGTAGACTGATGGCTGGAGATGTTTTAGCTAATGTTACTTTGAGTTAAAGTACATCATTAGAGGCTTTATATTTATTAAAGTGTACACAAAACAATTATAATGCAAAAATTTTAATTGTGTCAATGCTTAGTTGTAAGACAAGAATCAATGGATTCTGAATATTTTTGGGAATACAGCTATAATGGAGCTGGTTTATAATTTGCGTGTTCAAAATTCCTTAAGAAAATGTAATTTTAACTTCCATCAAATGTTTCTTATTTACTAAAGTAATAATTATAAAGTATCACATTTGGCGATAAATGACATAATAGCAAAGTGTTTTAAAAACATGAACTTTCCTTAAAGACCACTAATATCACCTATATACTGATGCTAGTGTGAGTCCATAAGAAGATGAAAATCAATAAGTTTCTTTTACTTAATCAATACCTAATCATAGAATCTTTAGGATGGGGAGTTTATAACTCAATGTATAACACAGGAGTAAGAAGAGTTCACTATGTCTAGGGCTTATGTATTTAAATTAGTTCATTTACATAAATTAGCTTGGAAAAAGTAATGAAAAGAAGAAATAATAAAGCTTTTATTCACATTTAAGGGGAAGCAGATTTAAGATTTGCCCAGCAAATATCAGTCTATCCTTACACCGTTTAATTGGGATTTTAAGCATATTTTTGTTGTCATTTGTCTCCAACTCTCTAAGTTATTGACCCAATTTTTTCAGTTTATTAAATGCATGTAATAGATAATTATATTTATTATTTCATCTCTTACTGTCTGGAGACCCTTTAATTTATTTTGGTTATAATCATTTAACCTTGTTTCCAAAAAAGCTAAAACACTAACCTAAATGTAATTAAATATAAAAGTTCAGATCTGGTAGCTGTATTAGTCTAAAGTTTGAAATAAAAATAAAGACATTCATTGCATTCAGAAATTAGGCTGCTTCAACACAATATTTAGATAGTTTATGACATAGTGAAGTTTTATAGATGAAAAAATATAGCAGAAAAAGTGTTTTCTCTCAAAAGTGCAAATATTAGTGATGACATCAAAATAATCAAGTAGGTTGTTTGGAGGCAATGCTGAAGCACAGCAGAGACGGAGGAAGACAGAGCTCAGATTTAATTTGAGAGGAACTTCATCAGTGCAAACAGAGCGCCTGCATAGTGTGGCATAACATTAATAATTGTTATTATTGGGTTATTGCTGCAGCATTTAAGTAGCACTTGCATAAATTCCAAAGCAGTGGAGGAGAAAATGTGTGACTTACATTGCATCTCTAAGTTGTAATGTTTGCAGCAGAATTTTAAGTCCAAAAATCAGTGGCAGCCTGATTCAGCTGGAGATCAGATTGTTTACACAAATGCGTCAAATGCATTTGAAGATGATGCTGCAACATGATTGAGTTAAATTTGTGTATCTGCATTCACTATTGAAACAGTTGGATAGAGACTGGCTATAAAAGTGGAAGTGATGCAGAAAATCCTTTTTATTCTCCAATTATCTCTTAGGTCAAATGATTTTTTGTTCAGATTATGAAATTATTTTTTAATGACTTTAGTTCAGCTTTGCAGATCTCCTGTATTTTGGAGATGACAAAGTTTAGCTTTTTCTTGTTACCCTGGCAGAGTTTTGGAATAAATATATGTAAAATATTTTGCGTGACAACTTTTTTGGAAACAGGTTTGTGTTTTTCTGTCTCTGTAAGTTTGGTTAAATACACTGAACCTTTTTTTTTTGTATCACTCACTGACTAACTGGCACGCTCTATTTATTTCTCTTTTCTTTATTCTCCATTTCATCCTCTTTATCCTCCACACCCGTAAAACCTGCTGCTTCCTATAAGCGTGATCTCTTTGGGATTTCTCTGCTCTGTCAGATGTTTATCTTGATTTTCTTTTCTGAGACATGGAATACGTATTGATTCTACATTTAAATACACAATGTTTAGAGAAATCCGCAAAGGGACCAGTTTAAGATCTTCCTCCCTGTCTCGTCCCTTCTGTCCCTGGACTCCTTGCATTGCATGCCAATCTTACAGTATGCCGATATTCTTTACAGAAAAAAAACGCCCAATTTATGTCTGTGATGTGTTTCTGATGCAGTTTTTTAAGACAGAAAACACATTTGGTTTCTAAAATCCTGTATCTGACTTCAAGCTGCAATGCGTCATGTTTCCCTTTAATTTGGGTGAGTCAGAGTCTTCTGCTGGCTTTGCATTTTTAAAGGTTTTAAAGTTTTCTCCTTATGTTGTGATTGTGAAAGCTTCAAAAACCATAAAATCCCTAACATCAGATACATTTA
Source organism: Brachyrhaphis roseni (assembly GCA_903066815.1). Lineage (NCBI taxonomy): Eukaryota > Metazoa > Chordata > Actinopteri > Cyprinodontiformes > Poeciliidae > Brachyrhaphis > Brachyrhaphis roseni. Next base: position 12,121 of record CAEFZY010012482.1, read on the forward strand.
CATTCATAATGGAACAATGAGGACATTTTTAACTCACAGCTGCCCTCTGAATAAATTACATCTCGTATCCTTAAGCCTCCAATTTGGACAAGGGAAATCTCCCTCAAATAAAAATGGAGTGATTAGAAATTCAGAAAACCTCAAATATTCATGCAGAGCAAGTTCCAGTTATCTTTCAGTGCTACACAGAAGAGTAATTTTATCAGTGCCAGCCCTAACTTCTTACAGGCAGCTGTAACATGTAGACAGAGGAAATCCATGACAAACTGGCCTTAAAGAAATAGTCACTCATCATCTGTTTCAAACTCTTACAAGGTCATAGTTCAACATTTAATGTCACCATAGTTTGAAAATTTCAGACCTGTTTTTTTTCCCAGCTTGTGGTCTCATCATCCGCGATGTAATTGGACACAGGAAGCAGTAATTCAGCCTGTGCACCAAAGAGCGGTCCACCGACACACCCCTTCATCCATCAAAGCATCAGACCGACATTAAAAGACGCATTGTAACTTGAACAGAAACAGTGAACCTTCTTCTCTTTTCTTTTGCACCATGATTACTTTGATTCTTTTTAGTTTTGATTCTTCTTCTTTCCTCACACTTCGGCAAATGTGTTCGTGTCACATTGGAGGCCCACCAGCGTCTGTGTTTGTGGGTTTGCAATGAGCTCATGGAAAAAGACCTGCGGTGTGCTGGGAAGAGGAAGCTTTTCTGCCAGGAACATTGTTTATTCTGTCTTTTGTGTGGTAATATCACAGATTCTGCTCTTATCCGTTTAACCCATATTGGCGACAAGATAGATATTCAGGAGTTGAAATTCAGTCTAACAAATTTCCACAGAGCGTGTCGGCATAAGAGCAGAGTGTGTGGCAAACCCCAGAACCCTCAGAACACACTAGTTTTTTAAGGTGTCGTTTCAGTGAAGCTGAATGTGTAATTATGTGTCTTAGTGCAGACTTGTATGTTGACGACTGACTGTGTGTGTTTATTTGCTGCCTACCTATTGGTTTCTTTGCTCACAGCTGGCCCAGTATCCCATGCTGAGAGAAGAGATGGAGAGAATCGTCACTCAGCACATCAGAGACAGAGAAAACCGCACCAAGGATCAGGTAAGGCTCAAAAAACAAACCAAACATAATGCTTTACTGCTTATTTACATGTGTGATAAGAATAATTACCGACTTATTCAACTTTTCAATACATTTATATCAAGCTTTATGGGATATTTGATGAGACAAAAGATAATCATGGTCTTCTACGCCCCTGTGCGAGGGCCGAAGCACTGATGCAGTCAGGCACAGATTAACGTGGAGAATAAATAGGGCGGGATTTTATTCAACTTAGAAACAAACCTGGCTGGACTACAAAAAACAACAAGTTTATGGGCCCATAAAAGACGGCAAGGTAACCAAACTCTACTCAAAGAACTGGCAACAAAACAACACCAACTCGAACAAACTGACCTTTCAAATCGAGACAGAGAGAAACTTAAGTATCGACTGATCAAAAGGGGTAAACACATAAAAACCCAACCTGAAACTAACGTAAGCCAATCTCTTTTCCCTCCATAAGTTTTTGTTTGAGTTTATTTGCAGGTCTCCATAATGGCTTGCTCCACTCCTTTTCCACCTCTTAGTTCGTCAGCCAAGGGACTGAGTCAGCTGCCACTAAGGAAACTGACAAAGCAAAAACAAGGGTTTAATCAAGTTTTACACTCATAACAGTGTGAAATAAAACTTGCCCACTTATTATCAAATAAAGGGTTATGTGATTATGGAAATAAATAATTTCTAAACCAAAACCAATTCTTTGTTACTCTGTGAATTAATTACTACACTTAAAGAAAGCAAAATATAAGCATAGTGAATAATCCTGTTCTTCATCAGTGTGATGTTTGGTAAGTATTACTATATTTTGTGTGGCTGAAACTGCAGCCATCACTCCCTATTTTTCAATGGGAAGTTTAAACGTTTTCTTTAAAAGTTAGAGAAAGCTTAGTAAATTTGAATTAGACTTAATCTAAATTGTGCCTGTACAGACAGACTGCAAAATCAAGAGAATGTGTGAGTTTTGTTTTCACAACTGGAAATACTCCAGAGCTGCAACTGGGAAGAATGCAGAGAATGCAAAGTTTTAATCAAAACATATTGTTTGTTAACAGTGACATTTAATTGTGATTTAATGTTTTTTTTCACTTAAGATATCTAGTTTCCACTTGAATATCATGCTGATTTTGGTATAGTTTGTGCCTTTGTCCGCTGTAAGTTTGCAATTAAGTTTTAAGTCAGCTTATTCATGTAGCACAAATTCACAACAAGGTATCAGTAAATTACATAAAGTCATTTGCTTTCTCAGCATGGTGGATTTGCTGAAAAGTAAATGACTTTATGTAATTTACTGATACCATGCTGAGAAAGCATGTAGCAACAGTGGAAAGTAGCAACTTCCTCTTAACAGGAATAAAAACCTCCATCACTGTGACATCCCTGTACATTTATGCAGAAATGTACTTTATCATGACGTTGATTTTTATCAAGGAAAAACATCATTGTCATAAGATTTAAATACACAACTTTGCAAACCCAAAAATTGAAAACATGTTGATTTGATTATTTGATGTTTTTCTTATTTTGGGTCCATACAATTCTCAATAACTGCTGCTTTTACAATTTAAACATTGTAAAAGCAGCATTGTAAATGCAATGTGTTATGAGCAATAGAGTTGAGCTCCTTAATGTTCCTGGTGTCTTGAAGTAGCCTATTTGACCTTAAATCTATCTTTATTCTTCTCTGATAGAGAAGTGATAGTGATAGATAGTTGTAACAATGCTTTCTATTTTCATCACAAATGTAACAAAAATATTTTGACAAAGCTTTAATTCATTGCTGTCTGTATGGAACTTATTTAGTTTAACCCTAACTGCACTTTAAATAATACATCAAAATGTCATCAGTTTCTTATGGTAAACCTGAAAAATGTCTCACTAGATACCAGATTACGCATCATTTGTGACAGTTTCCTGTCCGCCTCTCTATGCAGGTGCTGTTGCTGATTGATATTGAATTGTCCTACATGAATACAAACCATGAAGACTTCATTGGATTTGCAAAGTGAGTTTTTTTTTTTAATTATTATTTTTGCTAAGATGTCTTGCGTCATGGGATTGTTTACTGAGCTTATTTTTGCTTCTTTTTGTTTTGCAGCGCTCAGCAGAGGATCAATCAAATGAACAAGAAAAAGACGGCTGGAAATCAGGTGCCACGATCAGAAATGCCCACTTTCATATCCCCCAATCAATATTCACTGATTGGAAATATTGGTTTCCAAGTAAAAGTTAGACGTTTGAGCTACATGATAACCATAACATAGGACTGAATTCAATGAAATGTGTTTGATCTGTTGGACGGCAACCAGAGTACTAAGTTCAGTTTCCCTTCAGGCTTCCTTCTGTCAGCACTCAGCTCAATGTCTCTTCTCATGTTAAATGTTGCACAGCTGAACAGTATTTTGTTACCATGGGCAACTTTCCGATTCCTCCGCAAAGCAGCAGTCGTCTGTAATACATATTAGATGGTAATGTGCAACAGTTGTAGGAGCATCAGACTTTCTTGGCTCTTTGGTGAGAGCCAAAGCAGTGTCAGCACATGAGAACTTTGATGGGAAATATCAGACGCATAATTGTTTCGGGCTGCACAGTCAAGCAGTTGTCAGCTTTGTTGCCCCACGGCAAGAAGGTTATGGGTTCAAACCCCGGTCAGGGCACCTTGTATTTTTAAGTGCCTTCCTAAAAATAAATTTTTACATCTCTCCTTTGACGTCAGTGATTTAATTTGCTTGTGGATTTTACCTTTGTTTCACTTAAAAGTTTTAAATCATCAAACAACATTTTTTTTTTTACATACCCCGTTAAACCTGGGTGCCCACTAAAGGTAGTTTTCAAGTGATTGGTTTATTATTTTATTTTAGAATAAAACCTCTCCGAAAATATTCTGTCCCAGTGTGAAAAGTTGCAAGCTCCCAGTTAAATTCTGAATTAGCTGTGAGTAATCTCTGTTGGAAAACCGAGTTTAGTCACACTAACCACACCCAGGTTACTGCCAGATCACTGCCAGACTTTTAGAATCAAAAGACCATTCAAACAAAACCTGCACGACTAGATGAAGTTCACATAAAGATCTCAAAAGGAGAAAAAAAAGACATGACCCGGACTAAAGTAATTCAAAAACAGAGAAGAGGCCATTCGTAAGGCTCCAGAGAGACAAAGTGAGATATATTAATAACAGAAAGATAAAATATGGCACAGTGGAAAATCTTCCCAGAAGTGGGGCACCAAAATGTCTTCAAGACTGCATCGCTGATTCATCCAGAAGGTCACAAAAGAAACAAGAACAACATCTGAAACACTGCAGACATCTTACTTAAATTAAGATCACTGTTTAAGATTCAACAATAAATAGAGCTCCATGACGTAAACCAGTGCTAACCAGAAAAGAACATCAAGCCCCTCTCCATTTGCCAAAAAACATCTTGATGAACCCAAAGACCTACGTGAAAATATTATGTGGTCTGTGAGAGAAAAAAAAAATGGACGTTTTTGAAAGGTGAACATCTATTTACAGCCTCCAGAAAAAGAAATTCACGGCTTTGCTTCTTCAAGACCTGGACGACTTGCAGTTCTATTCATGAACCTTGAATTCTGCTCTCTATGTGAAAATCCTGAAGTAAAATATCCGACCAGCGGTTTATAAATCTGAAGCGCAGAGGCATTTGGCTTAGTGTTTGAAACACACCAACAGCTGGTGCCGGCTCAAACACCAGGACAGTATGAATGTCTTGGGGTAGTCTAGTCAAGGTCTGAACTTAAAGTCAATTGAGATGTGATGGCATGATATTAAACAGACCCTTGATGTTCAGAAACGTGAGGAATCAGTGATGAATTACAACAATTCTGAAAATAAAAGTGGATTAAAATTCCCAATAATGATATTGACACATTTCTCATTATCAGAAACACTTGATAGGAGTTTTTTCCGCAGCAGTTTATGAGGTTTTTGGTGTCTAACTTTTTCACATTGGGCCACATTGGTTTGTTTATGTTTATCCCCTTTTCTAAATATATTTTATTCATCTTTGTCCAAATAATAAAATTGTTTGTTGACTTAAAACTTGGACAAAGAACAAAGCAAAAGGATAAAATACTTTTTTCGCAGCACTTTCTGATTCTTCTAATTGTTTTTTTTCTCTTTTTGCTCTTTGTTTCCCTTCCTTTGTTGTCCTCTGTGGGGTTTTACTGCAGGATGAAATCATGGTGAGTTTTGAGTTTGCACTTTTGCAGTATGCATGTCTGTCTGCAAGAAGCCTTCATTATGTTTGAGCTTGAGGTAAATTATTTCTGTATATCTAAGCTTTTTCTCTTTAAAAGCACAGATGACAGCAAACCCTGGATGTTGTGTGGGATATATTAGTTTTTTTGTAATTTAAATGCTTGTAGGTGGCAGATGCTTAGCTGCTTCCCTTTCCACCCCCTTTTTTTTTTGTCTTTTGTCAAACACACCAGTACAGTTAAGATACTAAACAGCAAATGTGTCATACATGATATTTTTACAACAATCTGCTTGTGAAAAACTAATATTATTTTTGAATCTTTAATATTGATGTGGTGTTACATGTCAAAAAACAAAAGTTGAATTCTGGAGGGGTTCTCCACAGATTCTCACCAGCTGGAGCTTTAACTGGAAAAAAAGAAAGCTGATAATAAAAGACAATAAAAACAATAAACATCCCGAAAGAGCATTTCTCTATCCTTTTTTCATCCACACAAAGTTACAAAAGAGCAGATGAGTTACAAGGCCTGCAGTGTGAGACACATATGGCGCCCCTGTTGTTTTCAGTTGTCATAACACGCACCATGATTGGGGTCAGAGGTCAGGGGCACATTGTAAACAAAGCGGTGAACTTCACTTCCTGTTTAGAGCTGGGTGTTCTTTGCTGTTTAAGACCCCACAGCTTCTGTTACGTTTGCACCTTCACACAGGGGAAGGCAAAGCACAACTCAGGAGTGGGTTTGTAAGGGGAGAAAATGCTCAAAAGTTTCATTTTCCCTCCCTTACTCTCCAGGAAATAAACTGGAAGTCATTTATCAACTTTTTGATCTGCAGTTAGATTTATTTTTTTTAGCAGAAGTCAATGGTGTCAATAAACGTAATGCACATTCTTTTCAGAACGTAGCTTGAACCACATATTCATGAGTTTTCACATTCTGCAGGTGAAAATGTGAAACATTCAGTCATTGTGATGAGAGGAAATGTTGAGAAGCAGCGTCAGTTCTGGCAGGAATGGCATGGAGGAACCACATGCCATTTTTTCCATCCCCTAATTAATAAAATGTTGGAAATCAGTTACATTATTGGGCAGCACAACGTGCAATGGAATCCCACAGAAAGCATGTAAGAATGTCTGCTACCCATTTTCAGCCGCAACCACAACCAACTCGCTATTGACTGCACCAGCATAAAAACTGAGAAGTATCCATAGCACTAAATTAACAAAAAAATATGAAAAATTCAGATCTTTTGCTAAATAAATTTTATTGACATCTTAAAGAGTACTGTGTAGGTTTTGTCTTGCCACATATGGTATGTTGGGGGATTAAATTAAACCACCCCACAGTAATGCATTTAATTATAGCTGTGAAGAATAGTTATAGAAGACATTTAGAAGTTGACCGGAATGTTTTATTTTCTTTTTTTAATATGATATCTTTACTGTATTTGTTTTAAGTGAAAAGAAATGTCAAGGAAGAATTTGGCAATAAGTTGTTTCTTTGGTTTTTATTTTGTTTTTCTGATTATATTTGTCAGAGACAAGTCTAAGTTTGGTCAAAATAAAACAGAAAACACTGCAAAAAACATAAAATCCTTGTGTATATTTTTGTCTAGTTTCTAGTCCTAATATCTATAAACACTTTACTGTTTTACACTTTACTGTATTGTATCTTATTATTTCAATATTAAGGAGCTATTAAAACAATCTCAATCTCTTGATGGAAAAGTTATGTGTAAATTAGTTTTGTCATATTTCAAGTGTACGAAGATATTTGCACAAGAAACTAAACTAAAAATACTTGGTAATATTTTGTTTTGGCAGTGACATCATTATAATGGAGCAGCAGTAGACAATTTTAAAACAATATATTTGTTAATTTTCTTGCTGCAAACAAGTTCCAAAAACTGACATGTTTTCTTGAAATAAAAAAAACACCTTTTTATTCCCGTTAGGTATTATTTCCCGCCATATAATAAGGACTGCAGTGAAGTTCCAGTTTGCAGTAATTAATTTGAAATAAGTCAGACTGGAGAAATTGAAAATATGCAAATGTTTTTCATAAAATTCATAGAAGGTTTAAGAGAAATCTGGAATACTGCCATTTCTTATATTTCAAAGAGAGCTAGGTCACTGTAGCATTACGGTAAAGTATTTAGAAAGAGTTTTCTACAGATTAAATATGCAACCTAATGCCTGAAACCTTCTCGCTTTAAAAAGCTATCATGTCAATCTGTATGGCAAATGCCGTATGCTGTGCAGCAGTAAAGCCTTTGCACCATAGTGCATGACCAATGAAACAATATTTAACAGCCATTTAGCATCCTTCCTTCCTCCTCCCCACCTTGCTTGCTGTCCCCTCCGCTGCAGTACTGGCAGCTACAATCACTCTGTGTACTTGGTCTTCTCGAAATCCCACCGCCCCCCTATGTTGGCAATAGCTTTGTAACATTCTCTCCACATTCTCACTCAGCCGGAGAGGGGAGTAAGCGATCGGTACAAGGTAAATAATTCATGCAAATTAAGAAAATAAAACATGTATGTTGTCTGTAATGAGGAGAGAACGAGGTCCAGAGAGTGAGGTAGAAAAGGAAGTGTCTAAAAAATATACAATGTAGGGGAAAGTTGGTGTGAAAACTTTCTATCTGCCATAGAAGCACTTTCAGAAATTACGTTTCTAAAATTATTTGTCAGTGAAAAGGTCTATGATTTTAAACATGCTCTTCTGAATTTCTAATCATTTCTGTGTTCATGTGTGAATTTGGTTATTTTTTTAGGTGATCAGGAAGGGCTGGCTGACCATCAACAACATCGGCATCATGAAGGGAGGAGCCAAAGAGTACTGGTTCGTCCTCACCGCAGAGTCCCTGTCCTGGTACAAAGATGATGAGGCGAGTTCTTTCAAACAATACCTATAAAAACACACAGACACAGTGAGGATCTCACTGCTACTAAGGCTCTGGGTTTGCCCACTTGAGATGCCAGAGAAAAAAGTATGTTGCTATATAAGGCACAGTGCCCCTCCCACACCTATTGCTGCACATTGTTCTGTCTGCTACAAACAAATGTAGCTCTTTGCGCATGTGAAAAACACAAATAGCCATGATGTTTAAAACTAAAGAAGAACCACCCTTTACTTATGAATCTTCCAAAATAAAAGCAGTTTGACAGCTAGAAGGGGCATGTAAAGCGGCCCACAGCATGCCTAGTTAATCTCTCTAGTTAGATTCACTTTGTCACTATTTTCTGAAGAGCAAAAGGCTCAGTAAGCATGTTTCTTTGAAACTTACTGTTGAATGTAGCTGGTATTTATTTAGTGTTTTTGCTTTAGTATATGTATAAACTTTTAAATTACCATAAATAAATTAATTGCATAACGTTACAAATATTACAGTGATAAACTATGTCAGTATTAGATGTTTTTTTTTTTTTCCTTTTAGCAATAGGATAACATTTTGCTTTCTCATTTTTAGGTTATTATTATACTGGGAAAATCACATACAGGCCCAGATCTATGTTTATGCTGTGTAATTATTAAAAACTAATTTCCTTTAGTCCTGTTTAACACAGTGAGGGTAAAAATGAGGACACCATATGACAGCTTATGTATAAAATATTTGGCCATTTAGAAGTTCAATATCACTTGGTCCAACACAAAAAAAATTCAATTAATGTTAAACAATAGAACTGGGGAAAAAAATGATTTCCATAAAACTTAATTAAAAATGCAGTTTTCCATGAGGAATTAATAAAACACTGCGCAATTATTCCCTTAATGGGGGACATTCAAAACCACTTCTGTGTGTGTGTTTTAACTTAAACTGATGCAAATTGGCAAATGCACAACGCAGACTTTTTCAACTTTCCAAAACAAAATGTATTTCATCTCTTTCCCCTTATAACCATCCATCAGGTTTGATGATTGTCTTTAAAAAAGATTTGATCTGCTTTGCTAGATATCTAGCTGGTGATAAGAGTGTCCAGTGATGCACTGCAGAAGTTCATTACTCTCACCACAGTCTCGCCGTCTCCAGGCCTTAGCCACAGCCACTCCACTCAATGATATCAGAGCTGTGTGTGTGGGTGTGTATGGGTGTATGTGCATCCAGAGGGCAGACCCCCCAACATGTCAGACACTGTAGCTGCCACACACATGTGCATACCAGAGCCCCCTGTACCTTTTACACACACACACACACCCCTGCACACCCCCGCATGCGCACACAAGCAGTCACTGTCAAGCTGCTTCTAATAAACATTTCAAAGAGGGGGCACTGGACTGCAGCAGAGGAGAGGGCTGCAGCCAGGAGTGGCTCTTGTTAGCTGGATGAGCTGCAGGAGAAACAAGGACCCCATGGAAGGAGGGAAAGTGTTTCTGGAAAGGAGTTTGCACCGACTGTAGTGGAGGGAAAGAGCCGGTGCTTTAAAATCTTTGGTTTTGTACTTGACGTTTCCTGATTTTGTTTTACAACCAGAAACTTTCAAGTGTTTGATGTTGATTTTATTTTAGAGACAGAAACACAGCAGTACATTGTTACAAGATGGTAGGAAAAAAAATTGACGTGACATCATTTTGTATTCAGCCTCCCTGAGCCAATACTACGCAGAATCATGTTTCATTGCAGTGACAGCTGCATGTCTTTTAGGGATTGTCTTTACAAGAATTGCACAACCAGAGAATTTGTTTGCTCATTCATCTTTGCAATATAACTCAACTTCAGTAAGATATTCAAGAAGATCTCTGAATATCAATTTTAACGTTTGACTGAACCATTCTAACACATATATCTGCTTTGATCTGACTTCAGCAACGGTTTTCTCGTTTCCACTCTTACCGCTGGGGCAAGTGAGGAGAGGCTAAACTGAGCACAAATGCATGCCATACTTTGCAGATATTTACTTGTAAAAATAAAAGTACATTTAAGTGTGTTTTTGTAATATAGAAAAATTGAAAAATGCTTGGGTGTGAATGCTTTTTTCATTACCCCTTTTGTTTCGTCTACTTTCTCCATCCTTTCCTCGCTTCTTCTTTTTACTGTATATTTATTCAAACATGGCCTCCGAGGGTGCATGGAGACTAAAGACCAACACTCAGCATTTGGTGTTGCAGCTCAGCGGTGAACCTTGAGGGCACTGCAAAGCTGTGCATGTTTTCAATCCAAGCTTAGCATTTTACATGCTGGCCTCTCGGTCACACTTACACTAAAGGCTGGACTTGTCCTGAGGGTTCATAGTACAAACCTGGGTGGAGACATTGCCAAAATAAACACGGTTGATGAATTTTTTTTTTAATGTTTCACAGAAAGGAAAAAAAATGTATCACTGAAAGCAGATTTTTAGCAGGAACATATGTTCTTCGCTGCTGTTTTATTGGCTGCATCTCGACTTGGGGAAAACCCTCACTAAGGGAGAAAGAAAACCATATGCCCACACACACGCAGACACACACATCACTCTTTGACACTAATAATAACTTTGAACCCAACTCACTGATGCCAGGATGTTTTGGTTAGTGCTCGTACACGCGCATGTGTGCGCTTTTAGGAACCTTCTGGTCTGTATTACCGCAGCGAGTGCCACTTCCTCGAATCATGACGATCTCTTTGGCTGAAAAGTTTTCCAAAACAGAGACAGAGCAGAATAGAGTGAACTGAAGCCGATAAAAAACTGGTTAATGAGGAAACAATAAGGGCATATAAGCATTTTCCTATGAGATGGTTCACACGATTTGTGGCTGTAGGGTATATTTTCTTTGGGCTAGCCTGGGCTTCCCTTCTCCTGCCGTAAAGCTGCCAGAATGCCAAAACTCGGATTGGTGGATCCCAGCTGTAAATATCCTTGCGGGTGGGGGAGTAGGGGATTGTTCTTTTATGTGTGTTTGCATGCACTCTCTTTGTGCTGCAACTCATGCATGCCTTTAAAAAAAACTTGGGCTCACGGTGGCGGGGCTCTAAATGGAAACAGGTTGGTTTGTGGTTCGCATTCTTGCACATGATGCACTGTGATGGGACACCGTGTGAATGTTTCTGCCCTCTTTTGCTTTTGTGCTTTTGAAGATTGCACCGTGTGGGTTTGCTTTATCAAACACAGGCGAGGCTGGAAGGCAAAATTTTGGGGGGGTGAGGGTTCAGTGGGTGGGGGCTCCCAGAAAGGAGGCGGAAAAAAAAACCCATTGGGATAAAAAGCCGGGACTAAGCTTTTTATTTCCCTTATGACGTTATTTGCAAGCATTAAGTCGTAAACTCAAATTTTTGGTATTTTTTATTAGTTTTTTTAGACTGAACTTTAGAAAGACTTGTAAAAACGTTGACTAGAGAATAACAGAGTGGAGCTCTTTTTTTTCCCGCTGTTTCTCCCGGGTGGCTTACCGTGTTGCTTCTCCTCACACGGTCATTTGAGGTAAAGGAGCCACAAACTGACACAGGGGAAAACTGACGCATAATTGCACATTTCCATCATGGGTGCAGCTTAACGTTGAGGGTTTCACTCTCTGCTTTAGTTATCGTTTCGGGTGAGCATTCTTGTTACTTTTTTTTCTTTGGGGCTGTAGAAAAATAAACAATATGGTGACATTGTCAGGCAACCCTTACTTAGATCTGTTGAGAGTGGGAGATTTCCATCAAATCTGGGGAAAGTATTTGAGGAGAAAGAAAAAGAGAAAAGAAAAAACAGAGACGATATCATTGAGAAGAATCTTTATTATAACTGTTTTAACTAAAACCAGTCCATAGAAATAGCGTTCATGAATTTCAGGACTTTTTCTACTTATTAATTAAACCTTGGTGAGCTTAAGGCCTTTCTGATGGCGCCACAGTTTGGTCAGATGAATTAAATTGGGTGCTCCATAGTTCCGCAACTTGGATCCTCCTCAAAGCCAAAGGCTCTCTTTTCCAACACCCGGGTTATCTGTGTGTTTCCCAGGCCAGCCTAACCAATGTGCAGACTACTGTACAACCACTACTTCCTGAACAGGTAGTCTGAACACTGGGCAGGCGGGCTAGGCAGCTCGGCGATGCTCTGGACAAGCGTCAGACGGATACTTACTGCAAATCCAGATGGAGTTTTGTCCCCATTTCTCCGCCTGCAAAGGGGTGAATGAGTGGGTCTCATGAGGCGAGAGGAAGAGGAGGAAGAAGGGGTTAAATAGAGGTGATGGCCACTGACGGGCAAATTTAGTGACATTCTCTCCAGTCTCCCGCTGTGAGGAGAAGCATTCCACGTCGGGCTCTCAGGAGGAAAGACAAGCTGCAGTATAGTATAAACGTATCAGTTGTCCAAAACAAAATAGAATTAATACAGCCGATGTACATACGAAAAAATAAATAAATAATTAATTATATTTGGATATAATTGCTCAAAATTAGAGCTTTTAAACTAAAAAACTGTATTTTCTTTGGAGACATTTGGAAAAATAAGTATTTTTCTTATATCTCCTGGTTGGTGAATAAGTCACTCTAGGCCCAAATTTGTGAGTCCCTATCCATTCATCTCCAGGCCAGGATAAAAAAAACAACAACAAAACAACAACAACAACAACAAAAAAACACAGTAAGTGATAAGTAAAAAAAAAAAAACACACTTAAACGTTTTCAGACTCTCACTCTCGGTTGGATAAGAATTTTTGTGGTCAGCTGAGATCCCGCTCAGCTTCCTCCTGCAGATCCCACTGAAACACTGGAATAACTGCACTCTTGTCTCCTAGCATGCCGAAACTATTGGAAAAAAAAAAAGTCTCTTGAAGATGGAATACCTGCAACGTCTTGATCTTCTTCCTCTTCTTTGGGTCTTCTTCTTGTTTGTTTTCCCATCTCCTCCGGTTGAGCGACCCTTTGTCAGTCAGCTTCCCTGTCCCTCACATTCAATGCCAGAGTGCTGCCTAAAACGCATCTGTCCAACATGAGTAAAGGGGAGGAAAAAGGAAAAGCGAAGGTTTCTCCTTCAGCGGGGAAGGTGGACCGGCTGGAGGTTCGACGTGGCAGAGGGACTGGCCGCCGAGTTCCTGCTTCCAGAGGCAGAAGGAGAAAAGGAGTGAGAGAGAGAGGAGATATGGAGGAGAAAAGAGGTGGAGCTTCCCGGCCCCCCATTTTTCCCTTTTCCTCCTTCGTTCTTTCAGTCTCCCCTCCCGTCTGTAACCCCCTCACCACCTCCTCACCTCTCTCTTTCTTTTTTTTACTTTTTTCTTTCTTCGCTGGTTTATGGGGAGAAAGTGGCGGGTCAAAGGTGAACAGGAAGTGAGATGCTTTCATTTGGCGTGCGCGTTGTAAAGTTTGGGAAGGGAGTACAGGATTTGCGGCAGAAGGGAGGAAACTTTATAGAGTGGGCAGGATGACTCCTCTCTGAGACCTACATATGTGTTTCTTTTTAGTCCCGTGCTTATTGTACATTTAAGCATATACGTGTTTGGTTTTATTTTTGACATTTGATTGATGGATGTGTGTTGAGTCGTGGGGCTGAATGAGAGCGGAGGCTCCGCGGTCTTTGTAGTGAGGGCAGGAATGTCGGCGTTTTCTTGGCAAGCGGGAGGGAGCCTTGTAATAACTCCAGATGTGCAGCCCTGTGGTCTCCATCTCACTCTTGCTCCCTCTGTTTTTACTTCTAAAGCTGATTTCCTCTCCCTGTCCGACTGGAATAAAGAGCCCTTTATGCAGCTCTCCAGCCGGACTGGTGGCGGCGGGAGGGTGGGGTGAGAGGGGTACTCGTTTCAGGGGTTGACATCCTACTAGTAAATCAGAACCAGAAGAAGAGATGCTGAGGAAGAGAGCATTAAAAGTTTGCCTCCTTCACCTTCTTTGTTTCACACACTTTATTCTGCAGTCTTACTTCCACCTTGGACTTTCTGAGCTTTTCAGAAGGAGAAGAGGGAATAAAAGAGGAATGCAGACAAAATGATTCCCAGCAAGCGCTGGTAGCAATAGAGTGGGTGTGAATGACAGAAATCAGGCCTCGCCGAGTTCAGGGTTTGAGGACTGGAAAGAGCAAATTTATTGGGAAGGAGGGAGGAGTTCTGTGGTCGCGGCAGCATTGTTTCCACTGTTTGGATGACCAGGCAAAGCAGATTCCTTCTCAACATCTTCGTCAACATTGGCAAGAAGAAGTTTTAAAAATTAATCAGTGGGTTCTGTGAAAACCTCTCAAGCTTTGAACATCCCATGGAGCCATCATCAGAAAAATGGAAGTACCAAAACAAGCCCATACTGAGTGTCAGCCATGAGGNCTTTAACATATCTGGCCCTAACAGGACAGAAATAACAAAAAGTCTCAAGAAGGTCCCCGTTTTGGTTTCCTACAAGCCCTGTAAGGCATACATGTATATATGTTTTCTACATGTATAAGATGGTGAAATCATCCTGCGCACAGCATCCATATGGTGAGACATAGTGGTGGCCACATAATGCTGTGGGTATGGTTTTCTTCAGAAGGGACAGAGAAGATGGTCAGAGTTGATGGAAGGATAGATGGAGCTAAATACAGGGCATAAGTCAATTTCTCTAAGCTGGGTGAGAACTCATATTTGTCTTAGCCGATGTGCAAAGTAAAAGAAAAGATGGTAAAGAAGAATACATTGTAGAAAACTACAACAAAAAAAAGAGTGGCTTGTTGGTTCACAAACTGTTATGTACATACAAACTTTGGCATCTTTCCAAATTATTAAAGTCCTAAATAGCATTAGGACTTTAAGAGGACCTGGCACAAAAATACAGTATGGACATGGAACAAAAGCACCTCATGTCTAAGTATGATGGAGGATTTGAGATGATCTGTCTTTTCAAAACGGCAAAGGGAAACTTGGCACAGTAGCGTCATGAGTTCTTTTAAGTACAAAAAACATTTAATTTGAAAATCTGGTAGTTTTATGACAACTGAGAAAACATTAATGTTTTTTTTTTCCAGCAGGACAACAGTTTAAAACATTTGGAAAAATCAACAGACATGTTTCACAGGAATATAAGCCGTGAGTTTTTCCACACTTTTATAGGTGTGAAGTCATTCTACTACGTTAAGGAATGAAATAGATATGGAAAAAATGCTTAACATATTTTGATAGATGATAAAAAATGTAAGCAATCTGATGGAATAAAAGTGCTATTTCTATACGGAATGAATTACAGCATTTCACCAAGCACTTGTTGAAGTGTTTAAAGATTAAACAAAAGAGGCAAAGTAAGTGATGATTCCAGCAGGAACTGAGGAAAGGAGCTGATTTAGGAAAAATTTAGTGTGAGATGAAGGAGAGAAAAGCAAGAGCATGAAACAGTTGAATAAAAAGCTTCTTGGGGGTGAAAAAAGCCTAGTAACACGATTATTCTGTTGCTGAATGAGATCTCACTAAAATATTTTTGAATCAAATAGATCTTAAGTTGGAGGTTAGAGAAACTTGATTTGTGTTAGTTTGTTGTGTGAAGCTTCAACATGTAACTTTTCTTTCCTTTACTATTTTTTTATTCCATTTATTAAATCAAGCTTACATAATATGCGAAATTTTACACCTCGTTTTAGTTACCGACTTTTCCATGATTTTGAGAATGACGTACTGTTGGATCCTAACAGTTTGACATAAGTGAGACATTTTTCTGCTCATAAACGAAGTTTTACAACCCTGGATTTGCTGTAAATGCATAAGGTCAAGAAGAAGAAAAATTCCCAATCCTCATTTGAATCTGTCTGTCGTTAGCTAAACTACAAATGAAATAAGCCAAATCTATACTCACACTGTTGTTTAACTTTAACAAAATGAAACCCTAAAAGCCATTGCTCTTTTTAGCTTCTTTTGTTCCATCTTTTTATACTTTAACCTCTATTCTTGCACATTTGAAAGGCATGCAAGAACTCTAATAAGAAGCAAGTTAAGCGAAAGTCTTTTCTAAAATGGTGCACCATGAAAACCATGTGTGCCTTCAAAGCTTGTTTGCATTTTAGGCTCAGGTTAGCTTACACATGTTTTTCTTCAGTATGTTCTGACTTTTATGTTTAGTTCAGATCAAAATTGCACTTTTTAGATTTACACCGCTGCATGCTTTCGTACTTTTCAACCAATTTTGCAAATGTGGTTTTCATGAAGAAACCCGAGGAAATTTAAAAGTCCAAGAAGAAATTGTTTTGTTTTTTCCCCCCGTTTTTAAAAAGAAAGGGGGGGATCTGAGACAGACAACAACACATTTGTTTTCAAATCACAGTAAAAGTAAACTAATTAACATGGCATTTAACAAATCAGATTATTTAGGAAAAAACTATTATTTTTCAGTAAGCTTAAATAAAAAGCACATGTGAGAGGAAGAGGATAAAAATGTACCAGAACAATAAACAAAAGCAAAGTAAAAGAATGAAAACAAATTGCTCCGAGAGTTGGGTTCTTTTTTTCCTGCAGTTTTACATTTTATCACTATTGTTTTGTCTTATACTGTGCAACAGAGACTTCACATTTGCTCGTGTGTATAAACTAGGAGATTCTTCGCTTTTGCCATTCATCATTTTGACAGAGTCATACAAATACAGGAACCTCTGATGCTGTGATTACGTGACTTTCTGAAAGGGGACTATAAATATTCTTCAGATTTTATGCCGTCATAGGACAGCGAACGTCTTAGTGTGAGCTTTAGCCATCAGTGAAACTGGTAAGCCAGAAATACTAATTGAACACTTGGCCTCCATCAAACACACATGTGGCGAGCATCGCGATGGCGGAGGTGTTGCCATGGCAGAGGTTTCAGGTTTTTATTTGTTTCCCAGGGTTTTGCTGGTCAGATGTGAATAATTACACATGTTGATTGGCCCGGAAAAGTCTGGAATTTGATAAAAGTGCTTTACTGAACTGGAAGCGCAAGGAAAAGCAAACATATATTTTCCTTTTTTCCTTCCTTCTTTCCTTCTTTCCTTAGCACTTTGATAATTACATATTTAGTTTGAAGCTGTGCCTTTTCTAAATGAATGGACAACATGGTGAAAATAGGATTTTGAAAAATGAACCTTCATTTATTTCCTCCAGTAACAGGCTAACTATCCCAAATTATTGGGTTCCTTCCTTCCTTCCTTCCTTCCTTCCTTCCTTCCTTCCTTCCTTCCTTCCTTCCTTCCTTCCTTCCTTCCTTCCTTTGGAACTGAATTTGGAAGAGTTTGTATAATTTCTAGTAAGTGTAGATTACAGAAAAAAGTGATATATTTATATTGCTTGATTTCTTGATTGTGAATCTTGTTGTATTTTTGCTCATTTTAAGACATTTGATTTTAGTTTTGATCGATTGTTGAGCGCTTTTGTTGATTGTAAATGAACAATATCTCTTCATCAATTTTCCTGACCCTCTTACTCCATGTAGGATCTCGGGGGAATCGATGCCTGTCTCCCGTTTCTCTCCTGCTTGTGTTGAGGAAATCGCCCCACCCTGCGATGTTTCCCCAGCAGGAGGAAGCACCCATGACTCACAGCTCAACTTTTATATATTTTTTATTGTTTTTAATTAGTCCCTGTTTAGTCAAGCCACACTTCTGTCCCTGCCTTTCTGAAGAAACTGCTTCTCTAGATGAGCGCTCGCTTCACATCTTTGGTTCGAACAGCAACCCATTAACCTCTCCCTTCAGCAGTTCACATGTGTCAGCCATGAGAAGGTCCCTGTTTGCTGAGGTCAAAGAGGACGAGACAGCCGGCTGGCTCCAGCAAAGTAATTGGCAACATCACTGCCTTTGAAACTTGACAAAAATCCCCTCATGCAGCAGGAGGGATTGTTTAGGAGCGCAGGCTCCTCTGACGGCTGGCTGCTCTGGGAAACAAACACAAGAGCTGAATGCAGCCGCCAACATAAGAGACACACAACTGTGATCAGAGTCTGCAGACATCAGAATGATGGACTTTTTAGACTCTAATGAAAAAGAAAAACTGAATACATGCATGAAAAAGTCAACATCGCAAAGTACTATCACTGACTTGTGGGAAATCTACATATAGTATTTACAATTTGGCATTAAAGCAGCTTAAGTCAGCACTAGAGAGACTTTTCATTAAACCTGTAGGCTTTTAAAACCAGTGCAACATTTATTTTGTACATTTTCAAGCCTCGGAGCATCAGAGGAGAAGTAAACCAGATTTCACTGCTTTGAATTTCAGCTTTGTGAATCATTTTTCCAACTGAACAGCTGGGTAATAACGTTTTATGTTTTTTTTTTTATTACTTTTTCCACATATTTGAAAACTTGCAGGTTTCAAGTTTCCTTTAGATAATTATAAGTTGATTCATGCTGAAAGTCATTTTGAATGCAGAGAATCTCATGTCTCTGTCAGTGAATTTGACATGCTGCTTTTCTTCTATCAAAAACACAAAAAAGAAATAAAAATGATAATAAGAAAAAATAGTACAAGGATACAAATAATAATAATTAGATAAAAATGACATTGCAAGCAGGATAAAACAGAAACACAGATGTCACTAGATTTATTTTAAGGAAAACAAAATGAGATCACAAGTTTGGTGTGTATATTAATTAATAATTTTTTTCATATTTTCAAGTATGCAATCATTAATCATCTGTGTTGAGGATTCACATTATAGCTGAGCATAATATTTCTTTTAGACATTTTTCAAAAAAAATAATAATCAGAACAGAAACATTCTTAACAGAAAATCAGAGAATAAGTAAATTTTGACTCATTTATTCAAACTGAATTTAGCTGCAGCCTGAGGTGACTGACTGTAATTTTCAGTATATGAATTTTGTTTTTTTTTTCAAGGTCCGTTTAAGATAAGAAAAATGACTTGCAACATTTTCCCACTTCTTCTGGATCCACCATCCATAGTCTCATTAGAAGCATGCCTCAAACTGTTACGCATGCATTCAAGCATGTGCTGGGCATGCAAAATGCAGAGTACGACTTTAAGCAGCTGCAATGAAATGTTGAGAAGTTGGACAGAGCAGCCACATCAGTTTTGAATTTTTCCCTTTTTTCCCTTTTGTGAGTTAAATATTTTATGTCAGGTCATTTTCCAGCAAGACTGTCTCCCTTCACAATCTGGTGTTTGTTCAGTATATGAAACTCCTCAAAGTGCTCTGGGAGAGTCACACCTTGTTCTCAATGCTCCTCTAGACAAAGGTCTTTCATTTGGAGCTATTGACTGACATTCAGAGATCTTGTGCATGAAACAAAGTCACAACAGATTGTACTTTCTACTCACAGTAACCTACAGTAGCAGCTAAATGCATTTAGATCCATTACATCACAGGCTGAAACACAAAACAAGGTGTAAACGATAAAATGAAGTGTGCCTTTCACATTTAAATGGACAGCGGATGGTGAATTTAGTAATGACTTTGCTGAGAAATGTTTTGTGTAATTGTCAAAAGCTAAAGAAAACTCAGAGCTTTTATTCTGCATACTGAACTGATGACTTATAATTGATAATATTGTGATATTCTTTTATTCTGCATACGGATGTATTTTACATAGCCATTGTTTGCACTTACTCTCCACTGTCATGGCATTCAGTTACATGTTTCCTCCTTTACTTGAGTAACTTTTTGGAATGAGTAACATTGTTCTGTTAACTTTTACTTGAGTAATGTTATTTTATTGCTGTTGTTACCTCAGTAAAATCTCTACTGAGTAACTTCTCCGAATGAAAAACAAACGTGTTTTAAACAAAAATTCACCAAAGTGTTGAAGTGAGACCTCTTTTCTTTTTTTTATACATAATCTTTGTTGTTTTAATGATATTTTTAAAATCTTGATCCTGAAGTGCCTTCACTGAAACAGCAAGCTCTAACCATTGTTCCTAATTTTACTATTCATAAACTGTTTTTGTGTTTATTGTAAGCAAAACAAAGAAGAAAAATATGCTAATGCTCTTACAAATCACATGCCAGTGAGTCATTATCAGCAAGCGATTAATGAAAGGATTAAACCACAACCGTCTGTCATCTTCAGCAGATATTGCATTCATTGCGAACGTTATTGGACTTTAATGTTGCATGTTAAAACACTACTTACAGAAAGTTGGGCAACTCAGATTGCAAAATGAAAGCCTTGAAGTGAAGTGTGGAGCGGGAGGTAGGTGGTGTTTGATGCAGGGCTGTTTTTTAGGAACCTAAGATTATTTATTTTTGGTGAATTAATATTTAATTCCAAGGCAAAAAGAAGCTCATGGTCAAATAAGTAATTAGGTTTTTTTATGTTTGATTTAAGGAAAAAGTTTAGAGGAGCTTATGGAAGTGGTACTGGGGGTAGTTGCCCCCATGATCTCTTTAGATCTGCCCCTGGTGAGGAAACAGGTGGTCAAAAACCTTTGACTGAGAGCCAAAGCAGAACTTTGTGGCTTTGAGATGTCAGTTTTCACATAAAGTGCATGCTGGATGCTGAGGGGTTTCATGAAAAGAGAGAAACTGTGCATCTCTAAAGGCCCCAAAGCGCAGGCTGCTCACAGCTAGATAAACAACCCAAAGGAGTTTGTTGGTTTCCAGCATTGCTGGCATAACAAGAAGAACAAGAAGGTCCACTTCATCATCATATGGGAATTGTTTTCTTCAGTGGACCAGCTTGTGCAGGGGCTTCAACGATTTAGAATAACGCTTATTTTTTGTAGGTGTTATCTCCCTGAATCAAAGCTCCAATTAAAACATTAGGAGGGAAGATAAAAATTTACGATTATTAAAGCAGCTGATTCTTGCTCATGGATGATCTTCACCAAATGGGGAAACATTCCCACCTGTTCACTGGAAACACCTGCATTTCACATGATTACACTGCAAACATTATTTCACCTGTTTTTAGAGCTAACAAGGAGAGCAGCAGGGCAACTCTCTCTTGACCTTGTTTTTGTTTTTTATTTCTTACATATTTTACCTTTGATTTGTTTTGTTTTGTTTTTTTGGTACCAAGTTGCTACACCACTAATGTGTTTTGATTCCTATTTAACACATGCCAAAGTTCATATTCAATGCACTTTATCGCCATCTAGTGGACGAAATTATGTCCAATTTGTCCTATTTGTGCAAATCTTCCAGCTTGTATTGAAATATTAAATGTTTATTCCTGGAGCTCACAAAAGAAACAGCTGATTAAGGCCACACGTTAGCTTATAATTCAAATTACAGTTGATTGTTGGTTTGCCTAATATGATGTGAGTTGAAGAATAAAATTCCTGGTGAAAATGAGAGTAAAAAAAAGAGATTTAAAAAATCCGATTTTATAGTTTAAGTAAGAGTCCACTTGGGGGAATGAGCACCACACCTGGGAAAGCAATCGACATAAATGTCTTGCACCAGTGGTGACCAAGAGGAACATCTACCATTTTTAACAGAAAACAAATGATTGTATTCACATTTTTGGTTTGTTTCATCCCACTTTCTTAGCTTTGACCCTGGAACAAGTTGTCTTTCTGTAGCAGAGCCTCAGTTTCTCATAGGAGGCTCTCAAAGAAGTAAAATGTGCCAGAAACCCAGGAAGATCTGATGTTTCCATCATGCTGTCTTGCCACGAGTCCCTCATTTATCAGATGAACTGGAACCTCGTGATAGCAGAAAAACATGTAAGCAACTGCACCAAGAGAGGAAAACAACATTTCTTAACCCTGTTTAATGATTACAGTGGGTCCAACCAATAAGTTTTGCAGCTGTGAGCAAATCGAGCCTGTAAAGCTGGAGAACCAGTTGAATAATAGCATTTTAAGCTTTCTGACGTGCTGAGATGTTCTCCAGCGAAGACGTAATTACGGCCTGACAGCAGGCGCAGATCCTCACAAAGGCCTGATAATCAGAGGCTGTTGATCAGAGCATGCAGCTCGTGACCAAAAGGGGCAGCGACGCTGAAAAGTAATTAAAGTTCCCCGTAGAGTGGAGCCAGGCTAACCGAGCCTCTCTTCCCACAAAAAGAGTTTGTCTTAACTTCTCATTGTTTAGTAATTCGCTCTCTGTCCTCAGTTATGATGCTCTTTATGCTGTTTTTTACTCCTTCCATCCATCCTCATTTTAACCACAGCTTTCTTCTTCTGATCTCTCTGTCTTGTTGTTCCAGCGCTCCATCACTCCCTCAGCTGCTGAGTCATGAGTGCAGCCGCTACCTGCCAACCACAGCAAAAGCAGTAAATTAATGCTTAACTGCACAGCTAAGTTCAGCTGAAATTTTTACTTCACGGTCTACAATTTTCTTTTTTTAATGACGTTTCTGCATCTAAATGCATTGTTGCACAAATGCAAGGCAAACACTTTGAGGTCTGCATACTGCATATGTAATCATCAATCTCTGCATGCATAATCGATTAGCTCACGTGTGGCCAGCAGTTTAAGAACCAGAACCTCCTTTCTAACATTTTCAGCAATGCAAAGATGCATTTGAGAGATCACCACCTTCACCGGAGCTGCATAGTGTCTTAAAAAAGTTTACACACACTCATAAATGTAGATGTATGAATGAATGATAGTCATTTGGGGCTTATTAGGATTTTGGTGTACATGGGTGAGTTTAGTGTGGATTTTCTTTAATTCACACATATTTAAAATTATACAAGCCATTTTTTTTTTAACTCCAGCTAAAGTTTTTGTTTTATTTATTTATTTTTTTACCTGTTTTCAATCAGCTTGGATGTGAAGTGTAAATATGGCAATGTAATATTCAATGTAATATTCTGGGTGGTTCTCTATTTGACTCTGAACTCTGTACCATAAGACCTAGCGTAGCAACAGTTTCATTTTGGACAAAGTCTGTGCAAATTCCTGCCTTGAGTGTCCCATCTTGCTTTGGTGTCCTCATTTCTACCATTTTATCTGAAACAGTAAAAAAATTACCTGCTTCTTTGTTTCAATGTGTCACACAGGAAATGGTAGTGTGTGCAGTTCGCTCCACTGTTATTAAAAACCCTGTAAAGATTGATCTGTTTTTCTTTTTTTTAATACACTGTAGAAACAACCTGAAAAAGTTGCTAATTTATTCCAGAACATCACAGGGACACACAGAACAACATGTTTTTTAAAATTGCATTTTTTTTCCCCTCACTGAAACAGAAATAAACGTGTCAAAACATGTTGGTGAGATTATGCTTATGCAGAAAAAAAGGGTACAATTTTAGAGTTTTTCAAATGTCTTTATCAAAACATTAAAATTTGTGGATGCCAGTCAATAGCTGCATTGTAAAAATGCAGTCTGATGTGACATGTCTTTCCATTAACTCTGGATTGTTTGACACTAAAGCATTCGCTTTTGTATGTGAGCACACTGCTGTGCTGTGGTATTAAATATGAGAACACAAGTAGGTTTTATTTCCACGAGAAGGGAATGTAGCAGAGTTATTTTCCTCGTGCACAAAAGCCCCAATGTGCCCAGTTTTTAATCCTTGAGCAGAAAATGCAAAGTAATGGCTTTTTTAGAGAATGAGACCCACTACAACGCTCAGTCCTATTAAAGGCTGCAGCTACAATCATTGCTTACTCACTGTGTGACAGGGAAAATCCCCTAACAGGTACTGAATCAGTACCTAGATTGCATATTTTAAAAGTGGTAACATTTGTACTTTCCAGGAATAATCTAACTGAAACCTTCTGTTGTCTCATTTCCATTCCTCTCACAGCCGTGGCTATGGGCTGCAGAGAGACTTTCTGTGATTTTTATTCGAGCTCTCCTCCAGTCTGCGGTTGGAGCCTGGAAAGTATCGGGTAGGTTGACGCTGTGCTGTTTGAACAAAGCTGCCCCGAAAGCCCAAGATAGCATGTGCCACTTGAAACAAGAGCGACATGAGTGAGAGAGGGTACTTTTGAGAAAGAACTCTCTGCAGGGTAACAACAAGAACGCTGCTTCATTTCAACAATTTCACCAAGAAATTACTGTCGAGGACAGAGGAGGACTTAAGTATTTTGTTTGTCTTTTTTGATCATTTTTGACTTATTTAGATATTTTAATTTCAACTGTGTGTGGAGAACAACAACCTGTGTGTGGAGCATAACTAATATAAACATAGAGACTATATTTGTGAGATTATACCAAACTTTGATTAACTTTCAATTATGCTTCCACCAGCTTTCACAGTATGATAACTTTTCTTGCTTTCGATCCTGCTGGAATGCAACTGAGCTACTAAAACATGTAAAATAACCCCCAGAATAGTGACTTCCTACCCACTTTTCACATTCATTTTACATTAAACCATACTCTTCAACTCTCATGATTCAGTCTGATAGACCAACACAAAGTAGTGTTAAAAGAATATTTTCAAACGTTTTTGCAAATAATCTAAAATTTGTCTCATAAATTTATTGTTCAGACAGCAATAACCTAATTATATATAAAAAAGGGTTCAACTGTGGACATGAGACCAAAGATGAGCTGTCTATCAAATAAAATTACAACAAAAGAGACTGAAGACCTGCAAGTGACAAAGTGTGAAGAAATTAAGGATGAATGAATGAATATGGTTGCAAAGTACACAGCATGTCAGCTCTTTCCTGAACATTTTGCTCTGATGGTCACCTTGAATTTTACAAAGCTTTCAGGAAACACTCGGGTACACCTCCTGTTGTGTCCATTAGCAGCGGCCGTGAGTCAGTGTTGTGAGTGTTAACACTGGAGCCCGGATTCACCGAGCTGCTAGTGAAATAATAAGCTGCCAGGAAACGACAGGAAAACATGGCTGAAATAACACCGAGGCCTTTTCTAGCGCGGCTTTTAAAGTAAAGTAGATAAAAAAAAAATAAGCTTCTGTTTTTACTTGACCAATTGTCAGAGCAACAATGTTAAATGACCAAAAAACAGCAACAGCTTGTTTTGACAAATCATGCCTAAACCATGTAAGAAACTGGATAATATTTTTTAACAAAAGGGAAAGTAGAAATAAGACAAAAGTAAAAGCAGAAATGTTGGCAATTTCCTGGTTTTGAGGACATGGGTGTGTGTTAACACAATGCCAAGAAGTAAAAGACATCAGCAATGAGAGAGGCAATTGTTCCTACCCATCATGCTGGAAATGATTACAGGATCATGACAGCAGATCTGTAAAAACCAAGAGGGCTATCAAAAAGAAATATTGCAAAGAGAAGAGAAGCTTACTTATAAAACGAATATGACAACATGAAATGTTTTGCGAAGTCTAATCCAAATGATGCCCAAGCCAAACGGAACAACAATCTTTGAACCGATCAGAAATAGAAATTTTGGGTCATAAAGCATAGAACCCTGTTTGATTTTTATGACACATCAGCAGATTGGCATTTCAGCTGACAAACACAGCGATAGAAGGGCGATGATTAGGCTTTTTTCATCCAAATGAGTCTGCAGATATTGAGTTGAACATAAACTTTGTATCACATTTATTCTAGAGGTAAATGTGAGGCCATCTGTGTCACAACTAAAACTTGGATGAAAATGGGTCACGATGCTGAAAACAGCAACAAATCAGCAACAGAATGGCTGAAAAAGAAAATAACCAAGGTCATGCACTGACCCAGGGAAAGACAAGGTGAAGAACTTTCCAATAAACTAAAACAAGATTCCTCCACCTCAGCCAGAGAGACACATCAAGTCAAATAAAAACAAAATACTACATAATAAATCAAATTATTGCTGTAAAAACTGTTTACTCAGCATTTGCCCTAAGCCATCTGGATACTTCTTGAACCTGCCCACCATCGCTTCCTGAAAACTCTCCCACTATTATGTGTTCATGCTGTTTTAAGGCTACATCTTTTTTTCACAGTGACAAGTTTCAGCTCTCCAAAGGTCTTCAGTAGGATTTAGGTCAGGACTCAGTGGCTGTTTCCCTTAGGCCCAAGGCTATTTTTGAAACAGTCACCTGAAAAACATCTTGAAGTTCATTCTGTAAAGCTTTCATTCAGTCAAACCAAACAACCTTGGAATGTAAAGATACAAAACGGATCTGGATGACTTTTTATGATAACGTTTCACCTCATCCAGTTTGGGAGTTAAACATTTCCTTAAAAACTTAACATGTATACAGTAAGCAAAGGCAACTTTTTCTGGTTTTTTGAAGATGTCTGCTGTAAATTAAAATGTGGATAAATGCGAAAAGCATAAAAGTTGTACTTTATTACCTTTTTAACCCAAGAGAACATTTTACTATATTTTTTGAAAGCACAACCATGTACAACTTCATTTATAAATCACTAACAGATGTACCAGACCATTTTTATGTGCAGAAAAGCTGCACATAAAGCTTTTCCACATGCAAATGAGTTAAGTTAAATCTTATTAAAAACATGAAAATATTGCCCTCTACTGGACACTTCCCATTTTAACTTTTATATAGAAATTATTGTGCAAATAAAATGGGTGCTTATTATCATTGACTTGGCATTTAGTGGATATTGATCATAAAGCATAACAGAATTGCAATAGATATATTCTAACAAAGATATCTAAAGCTTAATCAGAAGCTCTTTCATTTGTATCATGTTAAATATGTAGTTATGTTTAACAGGGTCTCACATATTTGATGAAAGACATTTTTCCAGGTGTTTATGTTCAGTTAAATACACTAAATAGAGAAGCAGAAGCAGATTTTTCTACGGTGGGCAGGCATTAAACATAGGAACTGGATAAGCCAAGTAGTAAGACAAAGAAAGTAATAAAGGACAAGGGGGAGGAAAGAAAGGAGGCATGGCATCAAATAAGGAAGGGGAGGAGGGAGGGAAACAAAAAAGGAGCGAAGGGAGAAGATAAGAAAGTCAGGGAGGTAGGAGAAAGGAAAAGAAGTAAAGAATGGAAGAAAAACAAGACAAGATGGGATGAAGAAAGCAGGATACGAGCAAGTGAAGAAGGTGGAAGGACTGCCTGGTCTTCGAGGCTGCAATTTTGGTCTTACTACTGCACAATGCTCTGCTTTAGAGCAGCTGTCCTCAATAAAATCCCCTCCATAACTTGCTGCCAACCTGCTGATTGTATTTATGTCGGGAAAAAGAGTGACCTTCTTAATACTGCTGAAATGTTATGGCAGGTTTTTAAATTGCTAAGAGATAAATCCATATGAACAAACGTTCCTGAGTCACGTCCTTCACAGACACCTCATAAGAATATCAATTCCTTTCATATTAAGCAATCATGATGAGACCAGATTGTCCCCCAGGGGGCACTTTACTTGAGATAACAATCAAAGAAAGACTCATATAATCATTTCTTCCTGTGTGTTCTTCAGAGACTGTTGACCCAGATGAGATGACAGATCAGTATTTGTTCCTCCAGCAAAGCATCGCTGAGAAAGTTATTGCTATATGTTGCTGTAAATATGCCAAATCCTATAAAGCTTTTACAACTACTGTCTGGAGTTTTTTACATTTTCACAGTGGAGAGGAAGAGTGCTTTTCCTGCTTTGGTGACATCAAACAATGATCTGCAAGTTGTTTGTTAATGCTAAAACAACACGAACAACAGTGTTCCCTTACACAGGTTTCAGTGTATTTTATTGTATTTTTTTTTTGCGGTAAATCAGCACAATAATATCAGAAGGAATCATCATACCTGTCACTTTACTACCTATTTCTTTAAGTCACCATAAATCCCATAATCCTTTATGGAGATGGTAGTCAATACTCCGTTCTCTCACGAGTCTTTTGTTTCTTCGAATCTTGAACGTTCAGGACTGTGCCGATTAGAAATTTTGACTAATCCTACCCTCTTATTGTCACTTAATTAATTACTGCAAGAATGTGTAGATTTATTAGTTTTTTTTTATGCTGCACATTAGTATGAATCTCATGGCTGTTCAAATACTGTTTTAGCCTGTAAATTATTGTGAAACATTTCTTCACACTCTAAATCATGATACAGCAACTTAGCATATTTAGACTTTTTTGCTATCCCATTATCAGATTTAAAAATCTACTACATTTCTGTTTTCACAGTCAGTCTCAAAATTGTGCGCACCCTTTTTTATTGGCTGAATTTGACTTGGGAAAAAACGAGACAATGAATGTTCTTTCCAACTCCTGGAAAAACTACAAACAAGCAAAGAAAAACATGCCCTACTAAGACTATCCTGACCTTTCCACCCTTCTGTTAGAGTCATTATTTGCAGTGTGCTTACAGGAAGCCAGAGTGTGGGAGGCTGATTGACTCCAAAGATCCTCAATTGTGAAGCACAGTCATAAGATGCTTAATTACTGCATCTTTTTTTACTGTTTCCCTTCAAACTGATTTGTTTGTGAATCGTATGGAAAAAATATAATGTGGGAAATACATAGTGTCTTTTTTATAGGGGTGTGTACACTTTGGAGATTTAGTGTATGTGCTGTAATAACAAAAGGACACTTTTCTTCTTCTGTTACATGTTGCAAATTAATTATCTTCAGACCACATGCAAACTTCTGAAGAAACAGAGGCTTCTGTGTTCAGAATAATTTTTATTTTTGATAAGAAGCTGCTCTTTGTATTGCTTCCACAAGATGGCGTCAGAGTTCTCATTTTGTGTCACTCTAATATTTTCCCAGGTATGTGTTTCTGATTTAGGATGAAAGGCGAAAATACCACCTTCATTATGAGGCATCCGGTCCAGAACGGTGGACTGCGCTCAGCTGGAGCATTCCTCCAGGAATTTGTGTTATGAAATAAAGCAGGTCAGAGGGTCACTCAAACAGAGGGATGATATTTCCATTGCATCAGTGGAACGATCCGGAGCCAACAGGTTCCAGGAAAAGACACAATGCTCGGTCTCATCCAGGGGACAGGTGCTTCACTATCTGCTTCTATATCTCACTTTCATGCGTCGAACAATTGCAGATTAACATATTTTACTTTCACTTCCCTCCACATGGCAAATCAAACCACATACCTTTCTCCTAAAACATCCAAACAGTAGCTTTACAGCCTGTCAGCAGACTTTGCAGTATTTGTGAACACTATGTTCTGAAATGTTGACATTGCATCGTGAGGTCACAGGGGTCTTGGGAAGTTGCTGATGATCTTTGTGACCTTCAAGCAACACTGAATAACATCTGATGGGAAATGACTGAGGTTTGTTGTTTGAAAGATTATGTGGTTGGGAAACCTTAATGATCCCTGTCCTAAAGGAAGGATAAAGTTTATGCTTGTGGCCAGAGGGAGAGGATAACTTCACAAAGTTCACCTGAGAGGATTTCGCAATTCCTAAACTCATTTCAGCTCTCACCGACAGACGCTTTGCTTAAGATTACATTCCCTTTAAAGGATATGAGATTAAAATGTCAATAAATCCCTTCAGGTTCACAAAACAAGAGCTTCCTGTAGAAATTTATTACATGACCTCATCCTACACCTTATTTTTACCGTCATCCCTCGAGACGGAACCTCGACTCTCAGTTAGGCAACACCGTTGTTGCTTTGGCTGCTTCCCAGCAACCAAGACAATTCAGCTGCCCTGTTGATACCTAATCTGACTTTTCACTCACACACTTACGCAGACATGGAAGCAGGTATGCACAAGAACACATACACTCGACACTTACGCAAGCCCCAGCCAGCCGTGCCTCGGGTAGTCATAACACGCACAGGGTGGAGACATGCCAAACTCTTATAGGTCAAACAAATGATCCGAGAGTAAAAGTAGAGCAGGCAGGAAAAGGGTAGAAGTGTTTGAGGGAAAACTGTGCTGTGTTTTTTAATGACTTGACCTCACGCTCTGTAGGTTATTGGAAAAAACAAAACAAAACAAGAAAAAAGAACACAACAGAGCTAATGTTCTCCCTGGTGTATTCCAGGAAAAAGACATTGACCCGCTATTGACATTTGTGTGTTTGAGGAGTTAAATGTTGCATTACGCAAAGGTCAGAGAAGACAAACCGGTTGGAGGAAGAGATGGAGACTGAGCGGTCAAAGGTTTTTCCATTTCTTTTCCTTTTGGAGAGACAGACGGAGAAAAGGTGTTGTTTGCCTTTGCGACAATGTGGAGTTCAAACAAAAACGATTTATTCTAGGAAAACCTTTAAAGGCACATACTTAAGCTGTGAAGGTGGAGAGGGAATGAAAAACAAGTCACGTGAATATGAAAAACTGTGATCTTTATTCAATTATTCAACATATACTTCAAATATACATATTTACACACTTTGTACACTGAATATAACTCTCACATGTAACCGCTAGGGGCTGACGAAGCCTTCAGGTTGTGTCACAACTACATGATTCACAGTGCAATATGGAGATTGTGCACCCGTGTCAGTTTACTTTACACGTCATATGAGTGACTCACTACATATATAAAGCAACAAAATCATAAATCTCTTAAATTACTTCCTTGTGAGGAACAATGCAAGTTGTCACTAGTCTCTTACAGTCTCCAGCAAACGAGAATATTTTATAGAATAAGCTAATGTATGACTTAGAAATTAAAGGTTAATCACTCCAGAGACATACCAGATTCAGTACCACTGTACCATTCGGATACTTCATTCTACTGTATCAGAATGAAGTAGGCCTGGAAGCCTCCATTCTTTTGTTACAAACCAAATAATTTGAATGTCTCTTTTAGGCTTTGTACATCATGTCCCTGATGACGAAAAAAGACTGAAAAAAGTTAAAAAAAAAGGTAGTAGTGAAGTGAACTGGTCTGAAGAAATTCCTTGAGTCAAGGTCAGAGTCAGTTTCTACTGACAAGTTTAAGCGCTGACTCATCAACAGACATTGTATATCGCCAGACTGCGACCAACTCAGTCTCCTTCGGTTTACGAAGCACAGGAAACGCAGGCGCAACCGCTCGGCTTTGTTTGATCACTGGCATGATGATCCAAAGACACTAGAAAGAACAGGTTTGACCACATCACAGAGAAATTTATATTTTTCAATGCAACGTGGCACTTTCTGTTCCTGACAACCGTGACAACTTAGTGTTGGCTGATAAGACTTATTCCTAAAAACCGTAGGGTTGGCATTGGCCAGTTTTGGTATCCAGGTGTACCAAGATTTCAAAAAGTTACGATTTTAAGACAGTGAAAATCACCTATCATTAAGTTCCTATGTATTGAAATCCACTTGAGAGAAAATACCATAGTGGGTACAGTTTTCTCCAGTTATAACAGCATATAGCAGGGCAGTAAAGCCCTCGCCTACTTCTGCTCACTTTTTGGCTCAGCTAACCAAAAGAAGGCTGCTTCTAGTTCTTACAAAAAGAAAAAAATTTGCTGCTTGGAAATATTTTTAGCCTTGAAACAACAGCAAGCCATGCTGTTTGACCTAACAGAGAGGCAGCCGCTGCTCTGATGAAGAAATGCTGCTTTAAAAGTACAGTAGGCCAGCTAAGAGCTGCACAGCAAATAGCCAGCTAATGTGAATTAGGCAGCAGCAAAATGGGTAATTTCATAGACAATAAGAAATTCAATTCTACTAAATTCATCCTATATTTCCAAATAGCAATAATAGTGCTTTTCTTTCTTAGGTCATGTTAATCATCAGATTAGTTGATTGAGGTTTTATCTAAATACACAAAAATTCAAACCCGTGTTTTAGCATGAGAATTTCATACTGGCCCATGCCCAGCTGTGGCTGCAACAGCTGCCTTGTCAGATCAGACATTTCCTCACTCGGTGCAACTCTTTTGTACGTATATCACTGGCCACAAATGAGCTAAAACCTCCACTTGGTCGGCTATTTACAAGAACTTCTTTTAGAGCTGGTGTCACTATTATTTGCTGACTGAGCGTGACAAGTCTTACACCAGCAACATCCTGCCTTTCTCAACTTTCTGCACATGGTGTGAGATTTATAAATGATCTCCACTCGCTCAGACATTGCCAGATTGGCAGTGAGACACCTCCGTAGTGTCACGCTGAGGGTGACACACGAGTCCCTTGCTAACCATCTTTCCTACTTTGTGTCACTGTCTGCTCGAGGACGTCGGGCTTGAGCGCAAACCGTCCTCGAGTCAACTATTGAGTCAGCCGCAGCCTGGCCAGAGAGTGAGAGGAACAACAGCCCTGCCCATCGCAGTTAAGATTCAGCTAATGCTTTGTGAAGGTGCATGAATGCAAGCAAAGAGAGAGAGAGGGGTTTAAAATTCATGTGATACACTCAAAGAAGCCTGCAGAGAATATTCTTTTAAAAACGATCTGACAAATTCTGAATCATTGTGATTTCTTTTAGCACCAACTATTGTTTTAAAATGCACAACTGCACAATGAATGACCATTGTAAGCAATGCCCTTAGCAAAGTAACACATACAAGACATCAGAATACAGTACAGTGAGTTTCTGTAGAAAGCTTGAGGTTGTATGTACACATACTAGTACACAAACAGGTTTCTAAAAAGTGCCAATGTACAAAAACGACGACGAGATCTGTTTTGGTCTCTTAGTCAGGCTCTTAACCGTGTCTGTCAACAGAACAGATCGTCGTTCTCCTCCACTTCAAAGGACGGCACTGTCTGTTCCGCCGAGCTCACCTCCTGCTCACCCGACGCTACATCATGGGGCGACAGCGGCAGGTGGAACCACGGGTGAGCAAGCAGCTCGGCTGCCGTTAGTCTCTCTGAAGGCTCTTTCCTCAGCAGGCTCTGGAGCAAACACTTGGCCTTCGGCGACAAGCCTTCTGGCAAGCAGCACTGGCCCCTGCGGATTTTGGAAAACAGAGTGGCCGGGTCCGGGTCATGGAAGGGATAGCGACCCACCAGCATGGTGTACAGCATGACCCCCAGGCTCCACATGTCAGCCATCCTGCCGGAGTACGGCGTTGAGCCGCTGAGGATCTCAGGACTGACGTAGGCAGGGCACCCGTGGGTGTCTGACATAGAGTCTCTTTTGGGATCCTCAAGGATGCGGCAGTCCTCAAGGCTCTCTAGTCTCACGTGTGTCCTGTAAGAACAAATTTGAGAAATCATTAGAATTTAGACGCCCAGAGTTTAAACCTACAACAAGAGCAGGGAGCTTTAGTTATTATGTGTTATGACATCTTCTGTTTAGCCTTAATCTGCGCAGCAACTGATGGACAGACAGTCTAGATACCGGCAGCACACATATTTGCATACCATCCAGTGACCTCACTCTGAACCAAGACCAGCTGACTGACTCTTGTTTAAGAAACCGAGCTGCCTAAGCAAATTTCCAGTAACTTCCTGGCACTGGCCTGGCCACATAAACACTGATATAAATATAAAACTGCAGCACTCTCCTCCTTCCTTACTCACACTCTGCTAGCTATATTTAGGCATGTAAATGATGGGACATGCATTTAGTCCTGGAGCAGAGCAACTGGGGGCCTAAGATTTTCTACTCTGTTTCAGCCCCAGAAAAGACTTCAAGACTTTTAAATCTCAGTGCACCGATACTCTTATAAATTAACAGTGATCCCATATTTTAAAAAATGTGTCTACATCGTCTGCAGGAATCTAGTCAATAACTAATACCGATACTCCACATACAGCTGCTGATAAGGTTGGCAATACTTACACTAACAACGGCATGTCTAAAGCAGTTCTGGGCCAAAACTCCTACTTTTGTTTGAGTTTTAGAAAATGCCTAGACCCACGTAAGCACAGATTGTTTGAAGAAAAGCGTGTGTATCACTAAAATAAGCTAACTGCACACACAGCTTTTAATGTGAGCATCTTTCCATTTTCAGGGGAAAGAAAATGTCATCACCCCAGCAATGACTAGGCAATGTTTACAAGGCATGAATCGATTTTTGTCAAGCAAAAATGACAAAGAAGCACAAAGTATTTTGTATTTAGCACAAAATCTGGGCAACCCCTTCAGCAGTAATAAAATAGCAGCTGAGGAGAAAAACAGATCACCACAGAAAGCGTGACAGGCAGAAGGGCCAAAGCGGAGAGCAAATGATACTGGGGGAGATAAGTCGGTGGAGGAGAAAGAGGGATGGAGGCAGAAAGAGAATCAGAACAGAGAGAGTTAAAGGAGTGGAGAGAGTGAGTCATCCCCTCTGTTGAGAGAACATATCTTCGCTCCTCTCTCCTGCTACGTCTCGAGCCCAGGCTATCTGCACCTGGGTCCCACACTGGCGGCGCCAGCCGTGCCATAATTACCCTCAAATGGCTGTTGCCACATCAGTGACGCACGGAGAGGAGGGTTGGCCCGACAGTCAAGCTCTGCATGCTTCTCAGCACTATTCACCTTCCCTAAACTGACTCCTCCATCTGCACTCTGTTTTTCCATATCTGGGTGTGTGTGTGTGTGTGTGTGGGTGTGTGTGTGTGTGTGTGTGTGCATGTGTGTCAACAAGGACAGCATTCATCAGATTGTTGTGAATTTTTTCGTGACTCTGGCTGGAAAGCAGCTTTGTCGGCCAAGGCATTGCATCACAGCTTGTGTATCAGGGCTCCAGAGGTGTTGAATTGTAAATTTTACAGAAATGTTCAAAGGAAAGAGTGAGATCATACAGATTCGTATCACACTTATGTTGACGTATGTCTGTGGATGTTTAGAAGTACGTTTTTTTCAAAGTACATGTCACAGAAATGTGGGTAAAACCTTGCCAAAGTTCTTAAGGTGTATGTTTGAGGTGCTTGGTAAGAACACATCGCAGCTTTATTTGTGATTTAGTACAAACCTCAGCATGTATGAACAAACACCTAAGGTTGAGGGAAAGGAGCTGTGCAGCCCTCCCTCCTTTTCTCCTCTGCACATATACACTGTGACTCATCACTCTGCAGCGGTATAGCTATTAGAGGGGCACAAGCAGCTTCAACTCCTTTCAGTGGTTCCCCGCTCTTATTCATCCACTGTGACCCTGCTAACCCTGAGGTTATGGCTGAAGACGCTTACTGATGATAATTCTTCATGGAAATGTGTGTTTGGGAACATCAGTGGAAGAGAGAAATAAGCTGATGCTTCTAAGAAACAGGGCTACAAGAGGGTTAAAAGGCGCAACAAATAATTTAGTTGGAAAATGTTTTGAGTGATTTCCTGAGCAGCACCCACAAGTAAAAGCATATGTGTGTCGGCGTGGGTGGAGTGTGTGTGTGTGTGTGGGAGCCGGTTCAAAGCATCAGAACTACTCCTCCGTGCAAGAAAGTGCATGTGAATGAAACCCAATTGGAGCCATCGGTTCTCCTGCAGCGCAGCTATGATGTAATTTATTAATAAATAATGAGCAATAAATGTTTTCGAATGTAACGGCCTGCAGAAGGGTTCGATCGTCTCATTCAGCAGCCTCGTCTCGCAGCTCTGCCAAAACTGCCGCCCACCACATTCACACATACAGGCACATACACATGCAAAACAAACAGAACGCGAGCACACAAAGGGACACGTCGCAGGCGAGGATGGGAGACAGACAGAGAAGGCGAAAATCTGGGAAGCTGAGCAGTCTGCCTCCACAAGTACAGAACCTCCTACTCTATCTGTTCCCACATCCAGATCCGAACACACGGCCTGTGTGTATCAGCTGCTGCCATGCCGGCTGTGGGCTTTCACTGGCATGTGCCACTACACTGCAGCCATTCAGGTTTAATACCATTCAAACAAAATAACCTCACTGTTATATCAAAATTACAATAAAAATGTGCTTGAGCAAATTTGCAGTATGGAGAGGAGGAACGTTGCACAGTGTAAGTGCACCGTATTCATTTTTACTTTCTTGAAGGAGGAAAGTGTGCCACATAGAGCCATCTATTGGTGAAGTTGCAGATTACAGCCAACTCAGCTATTGGTTTGCTTTAAAAATTTGGACCCATCACTTTAATGTAATCGTCAACCATACGAAAAGGTTTACCAGTCATCAGTTCTAATTCATTTGGGTGAGAAATTAGACAAGAAAAGTGATATTCCTTATTGGAAATGAGGGAAAAGTGTGTATAAACAAGCTTTTTCATTGAGCATGGAAAAAAAGTTAAACATTGTTTCTGAGTTAAGTGCCGCCTGCAATTTAAATCAAAGTGTTTCCCTAGCAAGGGGCTGATCAGAGTGGATTTACACTAAATAAAAATACCATGAGAGTATTAAGGACATCAACTGCTTTCAACATGCTAACAGAGCTTCCTTCTTATAGCTGAACTGCCCTGTTAATCTCCCCCCATAGTTGACCTTAAAACAGCCTCCAGTTCAGTTGATCTCACCTTTTCTCATCCGCAAAGACAAACTTGCGCAGCTTGAGGTCGCCCAGCACGATACCCGCCTGGTGGCAGTGTGCCACGGCCAGGACCACCTGCCGGAACAGTCTGCGGGCCTGCTCCTCGTCCAGTCGCCTGCAGCTCTTCACAAGGGTGTGCATGTCCCCAAAGTCCTTGTCCAGGAAGACGTAGGCCTTGCGCTCCCCCAGGATGATGTCCCTGATGCCAGCCACATTCCTGTGAGGCGGCAGAACGCTGTAGGCTCTGATCTTCTCCTGGTACACCCCCATATCGAACACCTGGCAGAGGGATCGGAGAACGAGGAAGAGGGACAGAGATGCAGGGTGGAAAGTTAGAGAAACGTGGAGAGAGTGGGATTGTTATTATGTGAGGTATGCAAATATAGTGGTGAATTTACAAAAAACCCCCCCAAAAAAACAGGATATCTACTGAGTTTCACAAAAGGGTGACAAAAAAGCAGTAGTGTCATCATGCAGTGGGCTAATGGAGGCACCTTTATACATTAGCTGAAATTACAGCCAACTCATGCATAATGCTTTTTTTTCTTCTTAGAATTGAAGAGTCAAAAGGAAAACCATTTGCTAGGAGTTGAAACAATTTCCTTTTTTTCTATTTCTATGCACTTTCATGTTTGTCCTTCCTGCTGCCCCTTTCAGAAAAAGTCACTTCATGTATTAAAAAAATCTGACAGTTATAGCATTTTAAGATCAAAGACACTAAATTCTATGAAAGCAACAAAATATATGTTTGAACACATCAAGTCAGCTGATTTCTGCATACAGGTTTGATTAAAATCTTAAATGTCTTAGTCGTTTTTTGTTTGTTTTTTACAGATAGGCTTTAAGTGCAACCATAACATGAAACTGTAGATTCTATCATGACTTTTTGATTTGCCACAGCATGATTTTTTTAGTGGTCCCCATTTTGCTCCCCCTTGCAAAACATTTTAGATGCGCCTCTGCGAATGAGTCACTCAGGCATGAAGCGATTAACTTTTATTAAACAACAAAGCCAAACGCATCCACTGTACTCTACGCACAGCGGAAAAAAGGGGGAGAAAAAAAAAACAACACAAAAGTGGAGCAGCTCAGGGATATTTCCTTATCTGGGCACATCCCTATCATCGCTTTCCATCTTTCCCATACATGTTTGCATTTCTGTGTGTTTGTCACAGCCTGGCGTATTGCAATGACGTGTATGCAAATAAGCCGAGTTGACAGACAGTATGGAGCTGTGGTGCCGAGGACTGGCAGAGAGCGCGTTTCCACAACACAAAGCAAGTCGGCGTGCGACTGTTTATTTGTTATTTATTTCAGCTGATCAAACGGCCACATGAAGCCCTTACAAGAAAAAAAAAAAAAAAAATTAAACCATTAAGCAACACCGCTGTTATTACGCAAAGTGTCAACAGATTTCGCGTGAGAATGACATTTGCTGAGCAAAAAAAAAAAAAAAAAAAAAAAAGTGAGCTAAATACGGATAACATGTCAGACGGGCGATTGAGCAACATCATTCATTGAAAGAAAATTGCACAATGCCCTGGATTGCGCATACCTTGCACAGCAGCTCATCGCCGGTGTCGGTGTTCATCGCGCCGTGGAGGCTCTCCCGGTCCGCCAGGGGCAGCAGCAGGAACGCTCCTATCCTGGACGGTCCCTGATGGGTGGCGGGGACCGGGTTGGCTGCGGGGCTGACCGGGGAGCTGGGGGACGTGCCGAGGAGTCCCTGCGGGTCCCCGGAATCGGCGCTCAGCCTCGCGCATTTAGCCGGCGGGTGGTCGTCCGAGTCCAGGCGTTTGTGGGCGACTCTGCGGATGCAGGGAGCCACCGGGCTGCTGCACTGCAAGTTCATCCTGAAGGGCCGATTCACCATTTAGGACACAACGAGATTCAGAAAGAGAGAGGGAGTCCACTTGTTCAAGATGCGTCCTAGCAGAATATGCCAACTGTGCGCTCCATTTCTTCCCGTCGGAGACTTCTCAGACCAGTGAATCCAACTTCCTGCCGTGGGTGCTGCTTCAGAGGTACTTTCAGTGAGGAGGGAGAGAGAGAGAAAAAAATCCAATCCTGAAAAGCCCCGACAGAGAAAGAAGGGAAAAGACAGACAGACAAAGAGAGAGAGAGAGACAGAGAGAGAAAGAGACCGCCTCACTCACAGAGGTTGAGAGTGAGTGCGCTCCACTGATGTTGAGCTCTGAGCTCAAACACTCCGCCCGACCAGTCCACCCTCCTGGTGACACAGGCGTTGAGCAATCCAGTAACAGCACAGACTCCAGCTCAACCCGTCTGTGTGATGATTCTGCCCACTGTTACCTTCCAGCTTATGTGTAAAAAAAAAAAAAAAAAAAAAAGAAAAGAAAAGAAAGGCTCTCCAAGCGGGCATGAGGCAAAGGGAGTTTTAACAGGGCGCTGCGAGTCTCCACATTCCTGCTCACTTCTGAGGTTGCGCTGATACAACAAGAACCGGAGCAGCTACCAGGAACGAGGAGATCATGTGTTAGTCAACCTTATCATGCCTACATCATTAAGCAGGCCATAGACAATAATTAACCATCTCTAACTTGTTGTCTGACTCAGGTGTTTCGTAATATTCTGCTCTTACATCGCCATGTTGTACTTGTTTTCTTTTTTTTTTTCGTGTTAGGTACAAACACAACCAGATTTTAGCTCACCACGCAGGGTGCCACGTTTTGTATCCCTCGCCTTATGCAGTCAGTGGAGTGGATAATAATAATAATAATAATAATAATAATAATAATAATAATAATAATAATAATAATAATAATCCTTCTCAGTTCCCCTCACTATCCTCTGCAGGGCCGTCCTGTCAGTCACACTGCTGCTTGAGCGCCACGCTGAGATGCAGCACATCAACACAC
Source organism: Brachyrhaphis roseni (assembly GCA_903066815.1). Classification (NCBI taxonomy): domain Eukaryota; kingdom Metazoa; phylum Chordata; class Actinopteri; order Cyprinodontiformes; family Poeciliidae; genus Brachyrhaphis; species Brachyrhaphis roseni. Next base: position 51,291 of record CAEFZY010012482.1, read on the forward strand.
CCCAAACCACCACTGAGGGCGCTTGCAGAGAAAATAGAAAAGGCAAACCGAACACCACATTTTGCAAGCACAATTCAGAAACACACGCAACTTCACATAAAACCAATAACATACCAGGAACCTTTCAAACGGGAATCAAACCACATGATAAAAAAAAAAAAAAAAATTAAAAAAGAAAAAAGAAACACACAATGAGAAGGAAACCCATACTGGTTTACAAAGCACACAACAAAACTGCAACCACCACATTTTAAACACACCATGTCATTTCACATAGAAGGAAAGGATGTGATTTACTTTTTGTAATGACACAGAAAGTCCCTGGCAACAGGTCACTGGTCATTCCTGCTGTCATAAAGCTCTCAGCAATGTCCCTGTTGAAATTTTTTACTAGTTTTGAAGGAACTGAGAAGAAAAGAAAGCTGTGGGGCTTCAACAAAGGACTGTGACTTGCTGTCCTTCTTCATATAAATCACAATTCATACTGTAAAAATAACAACGTACCTGTGAACTCAAAGTGTTGATGTTTGCCTTGCGTTTTGTTTTCTGCTGCCGGTGTGCTTTGTTTAATTTTTGAACTTCCAAGCCCCCGCGGAGTCTCAGGTGTGGACTAAACACACGGTGGATTCGGGCTCAACTCTGCATCCTGTGATACAGTATTTTCCCATGCAGGGCCTGTTTGTTATGTGAACATGACTCACCCCCATAAAACTGCAGCAGAGCTGGGCTATAAGGATTCACATATAAAGTATGCCACCGTGGCTCTGTAAACAACACCAACTGTAAGCAATCTGAAGTTAATATGACTGCAAAATACCACTGAGGAGAGAAGAGATGATATGCAATCTGTGTTCAACTGATGCAACATTCTTGAGAAAATATAATAAGTGAGCTATGGGCTATTGCTTCAGAGGGTGAGAGCCGGAGACTGCAGGGTGAAGAGCAGAATATGAAGTCAGATCAAAAACATTCCTGTAAAGAAGACTGTTGAAGACGGCAGCATATGAAGCGATTAGCAACGTGGACAATGATGTGTTTTGTCGGGGTGTGAACACACGCGTGACTGCATGTGTGTGTTGTGCAAGAGTTCTCTTTTTTTCCCCTCCGCTGCTTGATGTTGAACAAGCACGGTTGCTGCGGCAGAGGCTTGCTGAGCGTTCTCCGAAACGCACCAGCTGGCCTCTCGGGGTGTGTGTGTGTGTGTGAGTGTGTGCACTTTCTAACAGCTCCTCCTTCCAAACAGAAGCTTGCCACTTCAGAAATGTCTCTCTTTACATTTTGCAGCCCAGTTCTTTGCTCTAGGAGGTCACACACACTTAACCAGGTCACAGCAGCTGGGTTCTGCTTGACTCAGAAAGGTCACAGAAACCTGTTCCCGCAGGCTGGCCAAACGTGGATGAGCAGCAGATTCCACAGGAATGATGGCTGTTATTTTTAGGTCTCGCATTCTTTCTTTGTGCAGTGGTCGTCCTACGATACCAAAAAAAACCTGAAGGTGACTCACCAGGCTGATTGATGTATGTGTGTGGGGGTGAGCAAGTGTGTTTGTCATGCAGCAGAGCAGGCACAGGAACAGGTTTCCTGATTTTTTTTTTTCTTTTAAAGTCCTAAACAGCAGCTAGCACAGTCGTTACTGTAAGAGGAACGGCAGTGGTTCTCAGGCCGAAAGGGTCATTATTGTCTGACATCAAAGAAAGGATGTGTGACTGTAGTTTGGTTAAGTATGACACAGAATTCAGGTATTCATAGGAAGAATCGGCTTTTTTGTGTTGGCTGTGATTAAGGAAGGTTTTCCAAGACTCCATGTATTGACAGTTTGTGAGGGTGTAAACAAATATACAGATATTAAGACAGCACAATGTTTAATGTTAAAGTAAAGTCTGTTTCCTCACACTGGGTTCAGTAGCTCACGGGATGATTTCACCTTTAAGCGTCTTTACTCTTTCTGGCATCGATTCAACAAGATTGAAAAAACTTTTCACAGAAATTTGTGTCCATATTGACCAGAGAGCACCGCACAGTTTGTGCAGATTTGTCGGCTGCACATTGATGATATGAATCACCCCTTCCACCACGTCCCATAGGAGCTTTGTTGGCTTAAGATCTGGTGAGGTCGTTGGAATACAATACAACAATGCTCTTGTAGGGTGTGGGGTTTACACAATACACAAAAACCCAAAGTTTTCCAAGATAATTTATCCAACACCACAATACCCCCACTGTCACCTTCAACTGTTGATCAGTGCAGGATGGAGCCATGCTTTACTGTGGTTTACACCAGATTTGGACCCTAACATCTGAATGTTGGAGCTGAAATTGAGATTCAGCAGACAGATGTTTTACCAATCTATGCATCCTCAATTTCCTACTCTTAAATCACCTGCATAGCAGCACTTTGGATACTTGGTAGAGCTAAGAAAGAGCGACAAATTAAGCACGACTGCTTTGGGAATGCACAACAGATAGCTAGCCCTTAGCTGCAAACAATTCCAAAATTGTTTCTGCTTAATAGTGCTAAATGAGCAACCATTTCAGAGACTTTTCTTTAATTTGAACTGCACCTGGTCATTGTAACATACTTAGATTGATCAAACCTAAACCGGGTTGTTTATTATTAATTTAAATGGATTACTCAAATATAAACTGGAGTAATCTACACTCATTACAGTTTCTATAAAACTTCTTGTCTCATTCCGATCAACTCAGTATCGTCTATTTCGTCCCTGACAGGAGATGCATTGAGGTCACCTTGTAAGATTCTCCCATTTGACTCTATATGATGTAAATTATGTTACCAATCAGAAAGTTGCAGCCTTCCGTTGTGTGTGCATGAAGGTGTGTGTTATATTTATCTACTCGGTGCCTGTGTGGGAGTGTGACTGAGTCCCCACACCAGCAAGCTGCAAAAGAAAACAGTATTCAGACCATGCTCTTCCTTGTTATAATTAGAAGAGTCCCTCGCTGCTGGCAGCCATACAGAGAGGCTGGGAATTGATCTGCTTTGAAAATAGTTAAAAGTCTGCTTTGGCTGACAGCCAGCCATCACTGGGAATCAGTGTTACTGCAGGGGTAATCTTTCTTAATGTAAACAGACAGAAATAATAAAAAAGGGACCACACCAAGAGTTCAACCGTAGATGCAAAATCTGGGAGTCGAAATCTTTCTGCTGGAGCAAAATCTTAATTTATCTGCATTTGGTTTTCAGCATACTTGTATTAAAGTTTAGGACAATAGACTTTTTCTAAAAGATATTCAGCTACGGTACCTCTTTAGGAACATACCAGAAGCATGCTATAACCTCAACTTAATGTTTTGTGATTAAGGCTGTATTTAAATTGGACTCCCCTCATCTTAAAAGTTTATTCCTTGTTTTTCGTGTGGTGTTTTCTTCCCACTTCACTTTATTGATTTGAAAGGTTCAAGCCAAAATCTAATCAAAGTGTTACCAAGCTATGTCTGAATCTCCAAATTATTTTTCCATGCTTGGTCAGTGGATCTCTATAAAGTGCTTTCTTTGGAATTTGGAAAACTGAGGCTTTTCAATGACAGACTTTTAAAAATTGCTGCAAACTACACTGGCAAAGAAATGCACAATACAAGCAGTCTCCATACTTGAAGATTAGGTCAAAACCATTATTGTTTGGTTTGATTTTTTTCCTGTTTATTTTCTGATTTTGTATGAGTCACAGTTTAAGAGCTTTGTTTGACTCAAACCCAAGGGTCACCCAAAGACGCAGGGAAAACAAACAACCATCGCAAGGTTCAGGCAGTGTAATTGCCAATCTTACTCTTTGACAAAATACCTGGTGTGCAAAACTACATCAAACATGTTTGTTCTCATGTTCTGCCTAGCAATGACCTCCTCATTGAACCTACGTGAGACATATGACAGATATAAAATAAGCTAATAGTGTATGCAGCTGAGGGGCGGGGGGCTTCTAGAAAGTCAATTATTTGACTCTACTAAATATAAAAAGCCAGAGGCTATGCTTTTTTTATATAAGGGTAAAATTTGATTTTCCCAAATGTCTGACTGTCCAGTTATTTCAGCGCTTTTGGCAAGCTGACACCCTGTTGCAGACGAGAGTGAGATATAGACGTGTAATGGATATTGAACTGCACAGTTATTTACCCCTTGGGTCTAAAGTCTGCCTCTGAAATAAAAAGTCAGTCTCACATGCATGCGATTCTATTCTACTGTACATCCTGACCTCTGCACTCTGAAAACTTCATGAACTTAAATGCTGAGGTCTCGTGTGGAGCTAGTCATCAGACCACAGTAACCACCTCTGATAAATACGCTGTTTTTACAACCTCAATTGACCGCAAGGGCAATCAATCAAACCAGGAGCTGAGATGGAGACTGTTTCATGTGGAATTGCTCCAGACTTTAGTCTGGCCAAGACATGCTGCCTTCCTTTGCAAGCTATCCCAGCTTGTCCATCACAATGTCTTTCATCTGCGAGGCTGTAGATGAGCCTGATTGCCCTCTTGGCCATACATGTGTTTTTGTATTTCAAAACCCACTCGGGTTTCAAAATCTGGTTAAAATTTTACAGTGCGCTCTGCTCAGGTTTTAAAGCGCACCAAAACCAAGTTTATTGGAACATATACCTCCAGATGGAACATATACCTCCAGATGGTTCCCTATTGATTGAGAGCATTTATTCTCACACAGGGGAGTTGTCATGTTTGCACATACTCAGCAGAAAGACTTCCTTAAAGGTCTTCTGCGAAGCTGTAGCTGAAAAAAAAAAAACACGATGTTGAAAGTGCATTCACAAGAAACTTTTATCTCAAGAGCTTGTAAAGAAGCAGTTTCAAGGAATAATGTTTAGCTGAAATGCAGTTTATCTTTAAGTACTACTGACAGAAGCGTCCAATCGGTCCCTGTATCTCACGTGGTTCGAAAAGGTTGAAAATTCCTCCTGTACTTCAAGTGATTTATTTAATTTTTATGATGAGTTTTTGTGTCTGAAGGTTTCTCTTTTGTACTGGTCACTGTTTAGTTTTTGGAGGGCCATTTAACTACTTTTTTTCATGTTCACACACACACACACACACACACACACCCACACACAATAGGAGAGAAGCAATTGTTAAACAAATTCTTGGAATAAAAGTGAAAGTTTAGGAGTTTTAGAAATTGCATGCATGGTTCACTTCACATATAAGTCAACCTCAACGGCTTGTGAGTTCCCAATTCTTTGTAGACGTGCAGCAGTGTGGGTGTTCTGAATTCGCTGTTTCTCCTTATGCTTTTCTAGCTTTAACTCAGTCAGCTATTTAAAAAAAAAAAAAGCAAAAAACCCCTCAAAAAAACAGGAAATCACGATTAACAGCAGCACGACTTGCTTTTCTTTCATGCCTTCTGTAGCAGCATGTCCTTCATTCTCTGAATGGCCTTATTGAATGATTATTTAACTCCTTTTTTTATGTTCACACACAGAATCTGAGAGAAACTATTTTTAACAAGTTCTTGGAACAAATGGGAAAGTTTTGCAGAAACTGAGGACTTGAAGGCAAAAGAGAATTAACAGTATGTGAATGCTACGGGTAAATGAAATGATCTTCCTCCTTCTTGTGACTGGAATCACCTTCAGAAATAAAATGAGATCAAGAGGCTCTGCCTTCTGAGGCAAGATGCCACCGGCCTTCACATCAAAAGGAATCAACTGAGGTATTTTTTGCATCTAATCAGGTCGCCACCTGGACACATTTTTTTTGGAGGTTTTTCATACGCGTCCCACTGTAAGAAAACTCTGGGGGAGATCTAGAACTTGACGAATGCATGAGCTGGAATAAAAGACGGATGTCTGGGTTCGTCTCTCAGACCCTTTAACTCTGTGACCAGACACTGAGTAAACTAAAGACTCTGCCCCCTATTATCTCATTGTTCCTGTAATTGTCTACTTGAATGTCAGATGGATTCTGACATCCCTTCCCGATTGAAAATAAAACCAAATATGTTCTAACTTCTCAGGTCTTTCCCCTTTGGAGGAATAAGTTATTCCCACTCTTTCATTAAGCAATCAGAATAAACCACTTAAACATCAGCCTTTACTTGTAAAAAACAAAAACTGACTGAAACTAAACTATCAATAAAGTTAATTTAGTTTAGTTCAATCCAGCTAGAATATACAACTCAATATCTCCTTCTAATTACTTACAGAATAATGTTTATTACGTTTCAACAGCATAGGTATTTTATTCACTTTTATATTGCTAATATAAACTAGTTTTTAATATCCCTTTTGTCCTTGGTTAATATTATTTGAATTTTTTCTCAAAACAAAAAGCCAAAAGCTCAAGTTAAACAAAAATATTATTATTATTATTTTAAATCTTAAGGATAACTTGAGAATAAAAAAAAATAACAAATCAGTTCAAGTTCAGTTCAACGTTTTGGCTGAAACATCAGGCCTCTACATATCCCCTATTAATCACTTTGACTTTAACAGCAGGGCATCCAACCACAAATCTTTACGTCTTCCTTCCATCTCTGCGTAATCACCTCTCAGTGTGTTTGCAACATTTATACAGCATCAAACAATGACGTACCACCGCGATTACTGCAGAGATTCTTGGGAAAACGAAGAAGCACTTTTTGCTCCAAAACTAATGAGAAAAGAAACTTTGTATTGTTTTGCATCTGGCCACAGCTTGGACACCCTTGCCTTGGGAGAGCCTGTCAGCAGAGCTTTGTGCTTTGAAAACAGGAATACGCCTCCTCCTGCTCCATGACCCTGGAACCATCTGGAATGAGCTAGAGAACGTTAGAATGTCTCCAGGGTGCAGGACGTCTGAGCTCCTCTTTTGGACCGCTTACCTCTGGAAGACAAAGGATCAACGTACTTCAGATTGAAATTCTATTACAATTTAAGCCTGGCTTTCCCTCCAGGAACAAAGTAATTGAAAAGAAAATGTTCTTCCATCTAAATAATCTGAGAATATAACCAAAGTGGAAAACACATCCACTTGAAGATGATTACTGATGTCCAAATGCTGCAAAAACAAAGAACAAATGCTGAACAAATAAATGGGCTAACTATAAAAGAGGTTTAATATGTATCTTTAGGAAAAAATTACAACTAGTTTCAGCATGTTCAACATCTACCTTTGATTTCTTTAAGAAGATGCCTTTGGATTTCTAGGATTCGGTTAACGATTACTCCTGATGAAAATCCCTTTTTTTAAAACTGGTTACAAAAACACAAAACAAAAACTCCAGTTTGGTCAGATACACAACAAACCATTAAGACAAATTTAGATCAATTGATCATTCGAGAAAATCCATAAATCATTTTGACCCATCAAACTCATAAGTGAAACAGTGCTGTTTTCTTTTTTGTGAAATCCACTTAATTGGAAATTTGCTTCTCGTCAGCGGAATTTCACTCGAAAAGCTCAGGTCACTTCCCTCCGCCTCCCAGGAACGTCATTTCTTAATTCCTCTCTGTCATTCACCAGCCACCACATGATTTCATTGAAATTGTTTGCTTTACTCTCAGAGCGCCGCTCCATGATGACTCAAGGGGTTTCCTGTTGCTGATAGGAAGTGGATAACGATTGTGCATGCTTGTGTGTTTGGAAATGCTGTTTCCACCGTGTGCAGACGTCAGTCCCCGCTTGTACAGTTTTTGACCAATCACCGCCGTTGCCCAAGCAGCTGCAGGGATGAGAGGACTCCATGATGTCACAGTGGAATTAATAACATGCAGAAAAGGAAACTGGAACCGACTGCGGTTTTATTGTCTGAGGGAAATGGGGAAATAATCACATTTTTTTTCATGGTTGGGATGTGGGAAGGAAAGTTCTTGAAACATGGTGAATTTTGTTTAGTTGCTCTGATGGATTACTACAGGTCTGACTTCTGCTTAGCTCCAAGAAATATGGGATTATTGGTTATGGAGTCAGGATTTGTAAGTTCCCTGTGCTGCCATAATTTAGAGAATGCTAATGTAGTATTCTATGATGTTTTAATATTAAGAACATAATCCAATAATCCTTCTAAAAAGCTAGTTTTCATTCTACAATGATACCCCATTTTTGTGGTAAGCCCAACATCTTAGATTTCCATTTTCAGCCCTTATTACATGTTCAGTTCAGAGACTGTAAGACTTTCATTGAGTCTCTGTGCTTTGCTTTCTTGATAATAATATATAATTCATGGCCTAAAATGATTATCTTGTCTGCCATCATCTGTTGTAGCTTCATAGTACAAACATTTGTTCATTCGATATTCAAAAAGAAATGCCTTGTCATGACAAAACACTTTTCTAACAGGCATTTGTTGAATGAATGTGCAGGCTTTATAACTGCACAGAATAGGAAAGAGGAAGTATTTTTACTTCCCTTAGAGATCTTCTGAGCAGTAACATCGAGTGACATCTGTGAAAGTAAACTGGTCCATCTGTTCGAAACATTTTTTACTCCAGAGTTAAGAAACAATAGGAATCTTGGCATTATGGGAACATAAAAATTCAAAAATGTAAGCGTGAGAATGCGAAACCTTTCATCTTACACCGAGCAGAGTCAGCAGCCAGACCTCAGAGTGTTATATGTTAGCAAAAAGTCACTCATTTAAGCAAAGCAATTCTTTTGCATAAGTTTTCTGAGGTCAGATTTTCATGAAGCCTTGTGAATCAACCTGCTTTTCAAATCATTGTTCTAGATAGAGACATTTAGAAAAATGTAATTTTCAATATAAAAGTACACACATTGCTGTAAGAAAGTAATACCAGCTCTCATGCCAGCAGTATCACTGCAATGCATTTCAAGGCATATTAGTAATTTACCAACATTTTTCTCTAAATCTTTCAAAAACACCTTTTAGAAAGCAGCTTTATATTAAAATTCACATGACAATGACATTGAAAAGTAGCCAAAACTGTAATAAAAGTAAATGTAGTTATTAATCATGAGCGCTGCTGCTGGAAGAGCCTCCAGGGATCAATAAAGTTTTATGTCAATCACTAAACTTCAATGGCATGTTCTGTAAATATTTTTGATTTGGAAGATTTTAAGGATCATAGCAATCTTTTTCAGACTTTTATTAGATTGACCCAAAGAACTGGCTCAACTGATTGACAGGTCAGGAGACATGGTTAAAAATAACTATTAATATTATTAGTGTGTATTTGTTTTGTTCTCAATCTTCTCCCTATCACCCTTCCCCTTAAGTGCCCTTTACTTTGATTTATTTCATTTTTTTACGTTGAAAATATTTCTTTAGAAACCTTTCTTGGGAGCACCGCACATGAAACTGTCATCCAGCATTAATCTCCTTGGTGCTGCTTGATGAAAGATGATGTGCAGCTGCTGTCCGACAGGGCAGCCTGCTTCAAGCATTTCTGCACTTAATTATATTTATGAGCGAGTAGATACCCTCTGCCAAAAGACATAGTAATAAAATAAAATAAAATAATAAATAAACACTATTTGTTGGTCATTTTCTCCACAAATCCCATCTTCCCTCGAACTCCTTCCACATGAAGTGAACCAGTTATGAATTCATCAAACTGCGTTAACACGAGTGGGAGAGGAGCTTAGCTTTTGGGGAAAAAAAGCAATTAGTTGCAGGATAATACCCCATGTAACAGGATTTCAATGACTGTTGGCGCTGCTCTCCTCCAAAAGGAGATTTATTCTCATAATCCTGTGATGAAAGGGATGGCCAATTATTTCCCATGCATTTGAACACACTGTATGAGCCAGGGCAAGGCCTGTGGGAGACAGAGAGAGAGAGAGAGAGAGAGACACACACAGACAGAGCGGAAGCATTCAACAAGAAGAAAAGACAAAAAAAGGAAAAGAGAGAAATGTTTGTGTGTGCACATACGCACTAGCTGTTCTGAAAGCAGCGACAAGCTGTCACTCCACAAATTACCTAATGCGGGGCCTTTAATGATGTGATTGCACGACAACTCACAGGGAGAGAGATGAAAGCTGAGCAGTGCTCCATTAACAGCAGACGGCGTGGCTGCGGAAAATTAGGCCCCGCGTTTCTGGGCATTTCATCAGTTTTGAAGGCTGTTGAAAATGGGGGTTAACAGTATTGAAGTTTGTGTTTGAGTTTCAACAGCCGGAGTGTCATCATAAAGGAGTACACATGATGTTATTGAAACATGCACCGAGATATTTCAAAGGAATGAAGTCATGGGACCGTATCCCTGGAGAACGTAATGGTAATTACAAGGAAACTATTCGGACGGAATTGTAGAACATAAAATTTTATTTATGTTTAAGGAAATATTCAAATATTTGAAGTGTGACATAACGGTACTGGTATTTATTTTATTTTATTCTTTCTAATTCAGCATTTAAATGGAGAATTCTCAGTTTTAAATAATTTCCATCAGGTTGTTTCTCATATTTTCATATTCTGACAGGCCCAAGAGGGATTAGAGCACCAATCAATAAATGTATTAATTGTCTATAACTGGTTAATCTTGCAGGTGGTGAGGGGAGGTGGTGGTCATCTCCAGCTGTCATTGTACAGGACAGGTCATCAATTTACCACTGAGAAACACAGGACAGACTGTTTAAAGTTATATAGTTTGAAATCCATAGTAACTGGGTTCAACATCAAATCTTTGAAAAATAATGACATTAAAAATGTAACCAATACATAAAATTTGAGCCTTTTCAATGACTGTTCATCCATAATACATAATTACAAAAATACTTTCAGTGCTATAAAACGTGTCTCTTTACAGATTTTTTCTGTTTGTGTTGTTTTTGCCACATTTGAAAGTATCAGGCCATCAAACATGTTTTAATTAATTCATTATTTCACAAGTGAAACGGTTGTGTTTCCGCTTAGAGACTGGTTGGTTTGGATAGCTACTTTATCGTAAATTGAAATCATGATTTGAAACTTCATTTTGTATTTACTTTTAACATTTTTGTCTGATGATCTGAGAAAAGATAAAAAGTAGACTTCTTTTTTGGAGGGGGCTTAAACATTTTTATTGTATTGCATATGAGTTGACCCTCAAGAAATTGTTGCAATGAAATAGTTACTTGCCTCAACTTTCCAAAGGACAGAATGAAAAATGAAAACGTAGTCTCAAAAATCATCCCAAAGCCAGAGTTGTTCTTTTAAACATCGGCCATCACATGAAAATGAATCAAAATACAAATTACATTCAGTGTACTTCCTATCACAGTTTGATAAACATTCCTAATGCCGAGTGCATAAAAACCAAACATGTTTTTGCGGCCACATCCCTTACTTATGTATTTGCTGTGATGTGAAACATCAGTTATGCTATGGGATTAGAAAGAATTCTATTCAGGTGCATTCAGGGTTCATAGATTCTTCAGTCTACTCTTAACAAAGAGTCCAGAAAGGCAGACTATTCAGAATAGTGGCACCCGGGTGAGATTACTTCAAAGAAGTATAAAGAGAAGTTGCACAAAAAGAAAATCTACCATGCAGACAGTGCCAAAAACAACCTGCTTAAGCTTTGCACTTTGCACACAAAGGCCGTCCCACATACACACACAAAAGAATTTGTTGATTTGTGCATCAAGATGTTGCTTTTTAATTAAAACTCTTTACCTGCTTCTTTGTAAACTCAAGGGATTTTAATTATAACAGAGATTTGCAAAAGTGTTAACTCACCATAAATTCTTTCATGTTATGTCAGTAAAAACTTTAGTGTCACTTCAAACCTAATAAGAGCGCCACATAAGAGGACAGACTGGACAGGGAGCAGCCCAATGTAACTCTGGAGGAGTTGCAGAGATGCAGGAAATCCATTAGTAACTCCAAAAATATGTCCTGCATGGAAAAGGAGCAAGCAGAAAACTTTTGAGAAAGACAGAAAGACTAATCACTTTAGAGTAGAGCAACACTGACCCAGTCTCATTCACAAACACTGATACACTGATATTGAGACGGGTAGCAAATTGAGATTATATGCCTCAATAAGCTCACTCTTGAGCAAGACCTTGGCTTCAAAACATACAGCTGGGGTTACATATCCATCTGTTGGAATGGCCCAGTCAAAGTCCAAACCTGAATGTAATTTGCATTTCAAGATGCATTTATTTTTTTCCGTTTTGAAGACTATGTTTCCTTTTCTTTTGCTTCAGTGTTTCTGTTGGTCTATCACAAAAAATCCCTATGAAACACTGACGTTTGTTGTTGCAAAATCCTACAAAGTTCAAAACAGATATGAACACTTTTGCATGCCACTATATAAGAAACTGTTTCGGTACAGTGTCAAATGTTCCCATTGAGATATTTGTCCTGCAGAATTCTGCTGAATGGTGATTCATTGCACCAAACATACACGAGCCAGTCAGACCTGCAGGAAACAGGATTCACATCCACTGCTGTACATTTCACTCAGCTGTGAGTCAGGGCTACAGAATCTCTGTGGATGCGTGACGGGGTGAACTGTAGTGTGTGTGTGTGTCTCGATCAGTGTGTGAGCTCAGGGACAGACAGCTGCTGTTGCTACCTGAAAGCTGTGCTGTGGGTGCTGTCTATGCCTTCCCTCAGCAGTGAATGAGCCAGGATGTTGACATGATAAAGCTGCTGATGACTTAAGGCTTGTGTGTGCATCTTTGTGTGTGTAAGGGTGTGGGTGGAGGTAATTAAGGTGTCAGGAAACATGCATTATTTATTGAAATACAACGTAATGATGGAGCGGCAGCATGATCCATCATGCCCGACTATGTTAACGGTGCTGGAGCATGTGCATGTTTCTTTAACAGACACACATCTCGTTGTATTTTTTGTTCTAAATGAGGTTTGCTTTTAACCAGTGCGTCTTTGATTGATTTGCTCTCTTGCATCTGAAATTCAGCTTCTGTGTTTCTCTGACAGTAAAATCTGTGATGTCGCTGAGCTTGTTCAGTCGGTGTTTCTGTTACAGATTGTGAGATTCAAGGCACAATAAAACTTGATGTACAGTACACTCTGTGAGCGCAGTCGTGACAAGACCGTTTCACATATTAGGACAAAAAAATGTTCTATTTGTGACTCAGTGAGCCGAAGAGGAGACTTGCTATTTTGTGCTAGAGTGTTGAGACAAAGCTTGGGTGTTAGGCAAGTTACCGGGTTGTGACTCAATGTTTTGTGCTGATTACAGCTTCGTGTTTAGAGTTAAGTCATTTCCCCTCAGGGTGAATACTAAGGAGATTAGGCTGACCCAGTCCTTTTAAATGCAGGTTAAACACTGGTTAAACAGAGTGAACAAGCTTTTTGGGAAGCAAAAGTTCACTTCATTTTTCCCAAAGCAGACTAAAATTTGCTGAGAAGCTTTCATTAACTTTCACGGAAACAGGAACTTCTTGCACTTATAGCTGAAAGACATTTCACCTCATGCAGTGCCTTGTCTTGTCTTGCTAAACCCACAAACTTCAATATGTTTTAAAAATATTAGATGCGGTAGACAAACAAAAGGTATTGCCTAATTGTGACGCTGAAGAAAAAAAGAATGCAATGCAATTTTCATTTTGTATAAAATCAATAGCAGAATTATATTTTGAAGCTCCAGGTGCAAAAACTTTAGGTATGTCACTAGCAGCTTTGGACATCTCAAACTGAAATTTCTATCTCCATCCACCCTCTTCTGCTTATCTGGGGTCGGGTCACGAGGGTCGGCCTCCCTTCTAGGCCTCCTAAGAAGGGAGGCCTAGACTTCCCTCTCCCCAGCCACTTGTTCCAGTGCTTCCTGGGGAACCCCATGGCGTTCCCAGGCCAGCAGAGAAACAAAGTCCCTCCAGCGTGTCCTGGGTCTTCCCCGGGGTTTCACAGAGAAGTAGTTCCTATAATGAGCCCAGCTGATGCCCAATTCCACCAGGTATTTGCTAATTGCTGCTGCCACTAGTCTGGAGGAGCTGTTGGAGTCACCCACATACACAGCACATATCATGGGTGACTCTAATAGAGTCGTGTCTATCTTGCTGAGTTTGAGTCCACTAGTTTTGAAATGAGCAAACCTAAAAACTAATGCTTTTATTTTGAAGAATATGTGTGAGCTTTTTTTTTTTTGAAAGCCTAACATGATCTTTGTTTTAGCTGCTCTCTTATTGTGTAGACTTCTTTCATTATATTTACTATTAATATAATAACTCTTTGTGCCAACGATAAATAACTTCTTCCTGGACAGTTAAACTGTAATATTATAACCCAACAAACCCAATTTATCCCACTTGTAGAAGTGAGTAAGTGAAGAGACCAAACAACAACAACAAAAAAAGCATGCACAAACACTCCTCTAAGGTGTTAAACTAAGAAAAGACATTTTAATATGCGGAAAAAGTCCAAACCCATCTGGGGAGAACACATAAACTCCACCCTTTAAGCCTTGTGCCGGTTGCTTTTCAGTTCCCAAACTATAGACAGGAATTTTAGCACTCAATAAATTCAGCACAAATTTCAGTATTTTTCCATCCTATACAGGCATGTTCCATTTTCTGTGGTCTGCGGCTTTAGTGAGCCTCTTTGAAATATTGTTATTCTTCGCCTCGCCTGGCAGTAAATCTTAGAGAACAGCTAAAGCCCGAATGGAAATTTGCCTGGAAATAAGAGGTGAAGTTTTATAACATCAAAGAGGAGGAAGACAGAGTGAAGGACAACTCTGATTCTTTTATTTCATCTGAACTGACCCAACGTCTTTAGAATATTCTTACAAATAATTTTTACCCAAAAATGTCCAATATGTATTCTTTGGGGGGCAGGAGGAGCGGTAAATATATTTTTAAACAAGAGAAAGAAGAAATCAATTTTAATGTATTGTAACTAACAATTAGTGCCTACTATTAGAAGAAAATAGATGCTATACTGACCAAAAGTTCATAAACTAGATTTTATTGTTGTGCATGCCCAAGTGACAGCAGTGGAGTTTTATTACATTGCCATAATTTTTAATTTAGTCAACCAATTTTAAAGATCATGTTAGTCTACTGTTGCCATATGGAGCTCACATCTTTAAACTTTGAAATTTTTACAAGTAAACGTGTTCACATTGCCTGAGGCTCTTTCCATTATATGAGAGACAATATCTTGACATTTTGTAAGTTTTATCAAGTTACAAACACAGACTGGAATGTATCTTTGAAACACAGCTAAAGAACAACAGACCAAGCTTTAAGAATCACACAATTAGCACTTCACATTACCATCAACATCCAATCATAGCCTGACACATGCAGGTGATGGCAACAGGCTCTGGAGATGTTTGATAGGAGGAAGGATGGAGCTAAATACACTAATCCTGGAGGAAAAACCTGTTAGAGACTTTTCTGTAAACTGGAGTGAATGTTCATCTTCCAACAGCCTTAAAAACAATCCTTATATGAAAACAGCACTTTAGTTTTTTTTTTTTTATATCATAACAATTACCTTTTAAGTTACAGTAATTTTCATATAAGTGAAGCCAGATCACTGTGACTGATAGCATTGAATCACAGCAAAACTGAATAAATGCAGATGTTGTGGGGGGAAAAAAAACAATGACTTGTAACCCAAAATTAAATTGAAATAGAAATCAAAACTAGCTGGTTCCTTATTACTGGACAACTATTCAGTCGAAACAGCTTAGTGGCAGTTTCAGAAACTATCATGAAACTCAACACGGTCATTGTGAACTATCGCGGGGAATCCCAAATCAAATGCAAATTAAGGACACCTTTAGTCCTTTTTTTATTTTATACAGAGACAATGTTCAAGATTTCATTTACCTAGTCAAAGAAAAGATGCATGGTACCAAGTTATAGCTAAAAATGTTAATTTTCACCTGTCGTCCCTTAACAGGTTCATAGATTGATGAGACTATCAGTGGACCTGCAACAAAACAGTTGTTCCTTTTCCTTTTGACAAGACTAAAGTGAGCATATGGGTTTGAGGATACCAAGTAATGAACTGTTTCAGGTTTTATAACCATTGTCTTGAAACAAAGTTGGTGGAAATATTCTTTTTGGGTTTTCTATTAGGAAAAGAAGAGAGCAGCTGGAAGAGCAGAGTTAATAACCCAACATTTCTACCTCCATGCTGTATTGATGCCTTTAAATTCAAATTTTTTGGTAGTTCCTTTCTAATACAAAATGAAGCAACATTTGCAGGCAACATGTGTTGCATTCTTAAAGGATTTATCTGCTTTCACAATAACGTCACAGAGGAGTAACTGGCTTCACTAATTCATACCTCATACAATGAAATGCCAAGAAATGCTTTTGAACATCTTAAAAAGAATAAGAAAGTTTTTTCCACCTTAGATGAAGGTATTTTTCAGGTTTTCTGGTTCAAGATTTATTTTGATGTCCTTGTCTCCTTACGTAAGATGTATTAAATATTTCCTATAATCCAAATCCTGACAGAAGAATATGGTGTTTTCAAGAAAGAGGTGACATTAAGATTAACTTTGTCTCCAGTTCAAAATTTTCTAATGAAATTGTCTGTATCAGAGACACATGAACCCAGAGAAGAACCTGTCTGGAAAGGATTCAAGGCGCGACAGAAATCACAGGAGTGGCTGGACAAATGAACAAGGCTGATGAGACTAAACAAAAGAAGCCTTGATTCATAATTGTAGTTTTTCGTTTTAGCATTCAGGTGCATTTTAATGGATGCTAACAGTGTGTGGTGGAGTTGTTTTAGTAGTGTTGCCTTACAGCAAAAAGGTCTTGGGTTCTAGTCTTAGCTTTGGTGTTTCTGTGAACTTTGCATTTTCTCTCAGTTCTTTCTCTTTCTCTTATATAGTTGAAAAACAGGCATCTTAGATTCACTGTACAAACTGGCATCATGTCTGAGATCATGTGTGCATGCATGGTTTCATTGTCCTGTGTTGTCCTGTGATGGACTGGTGAAATATCCAATGTACTGTATGTCCAAATGCTGACCCAAACTACATAACAACAGTGACAGAGTTATTTGAACTCAAATAGTGGTTTTTAGGTGGTTGGGAGAGAAGTCAGGCTGAACACTTGGCCACAATTTATGACCCAGTTTTATGGAGTTAGAGAAGAAACCTTTTAGGAACTTCATCATCCTTTCAATTCTGAACTGTTTTGAACAACCCAGGACTAAATTAGCAAAACACACATATAAGTCATCCATAGATGGTATTCAGTAGGTAGGACTCAAAAAGCTCTTTGCATTTTAAAGTTCAGTGGAAAATCTGATTGGTATTCGTATGAAAATTTCTAGACTTTCTGGGTGTGAAAGATTTACTTCTCAAAGAAAGAAACATATTTTTAGTACTTGTATGCTGGGTGATGGTGACACTTGTAATTTTTCTTTTTGGCATTCAGGTCCACTTGAATGGATGCTTAATTGTTTTAGTAGTGTTGCCTTACAGCAAAAAGGTCTTGGGCCTTTGCAAAATCATTTGAATACACTCATAACTACCATAAAAGACTATCTCCACCTTCTGTTGTAAAGTTTTATAAGGTTTGTAATCAGGAACCAATAACTTCACTGTGGTGTGGGAAATCACAGAAGAAAGTGGCTAGAAGATGATTTGAATCTAGATTATTAGGTCACCGACAGCAGTAACCTCTCTGTTTATTTGAACGCTGTGAACAACATGTCTTGCTCAACCGTGCGGTTGATCCTGTAAGGTGACTCACGGTCCGAAGGTTGGTTTCAGCTTACAAAAGACTCACGAGGATGACAAGGAGGGGATCAAGGCTAATTCAGGAACTAGAAAGCACTCATAAACTTTGAGGTTAATAGTGTGCTGCATGTAATAATAAGAGATGTTATGGTGGTAGAGCGTGCATTAAAAAGTAGGAAGTTCAAAAAAGATCTCCTCCTACACACACTGAACACAAAGTGGGAAGGCCCATTGTTTCTGTGAGTGTGTTTCTTTAATTGTTGGGATAGTTTGCGGCTTGTGTGCATGTGCAACTCACCACAGCTGACTTCCCCTTTGGGAGAACACACACACCCACATACACAAACATGCAGTCTCTCTTTCTATCATCAGGACTTTGCATTGACTTCCACCTATTTCTTTCATTTGACCCTCAACCTAACTATTACCAGTAAATTACCATTATCTTACCTGGACTTCATTTAAACCTAACCCCTAACCAAAAACAACACTTATTCTCATGGGGTCCAGTCTTTGGGCCCAATAATGAGCAGTAGGTCTCCGCAACGTAAGTATTTGTTGGAAAGATGGGCCTTACAAGGTGAGAAATGCTAAAACACAAACACACACACCCCCCCCGCCCCCACCCACACGCACACACACACACCTTAGTTTCTTTAACAAGAGCCAGATGCTCCTGGAACACTGTAGCAGATGGAAAGTTATCCTCTTCATTTCCAGGAGTAAATATTATCCACCGGTTGAAAGGTAACTGGAACCAGTCGGACAGAGCAGGAACAAAACACCAGTACAGAAACTACTCTCTTTTTTAAGGTGCTTCACAGACAAAATTCCAAGAAGAGAAATGTAAGACTTGTACTCAATAGTCATGACAAAAGAATGAGGCTAAAAATAAAATGAGACCACCATGATTGCTAAACTTCCTTCCACAGGCTTGATGTCACACTCACCTGATTTCCTCCCCAAGTTTTACAACCATTCAAACACGTCTGATCCTGTGCAAGTGACTAGAGCGTGGAGCAAGGTATTATTTTCTAACACTTGTATTTAACTCAGAACTAAAGAGTGAGCTAGCATCTATAGAGGTAGAAAATAAAGCTCGTTTTATGAGGCTCTTCTATGATTGATCAACACAAAATGTCCTTTCCAACTTTCCATTCGTCTTTTAAATATAGCTCAACTCAGTTGATTTGATGAAGAGTATCCATCAATATCCAGTTTCAAGTCCCGCCAAAGATTCTCAGCTCTATGACCAGTCCAACACATGAATACCATTTGATTTAAACTATTTCACTGTGGCTCTGGCTGTATGTTTTTGGTTGTTGTCCTGCTGGAATGTAAACCTCCTCCCAGTCATAAGTTTCTTGAACATCCAACCGGGCTCCCAAGGATTACTTTGTATTTTCCTCCATTCATCATATCAATTTTGATTAACTCTGGAGAAATCCTTCCCACACAGGCTGCTGTCACCACTATGTTTTATAGTTTTTAGCGGGATGCTGTATTTGGGTCGATGTGCAATGTTAAGTTTCTGCCACACATAATGCTTTGCTTGTAGGCCAACAAATTCAGTTGGCCTTATCTGACCAGAGCACCACATGTTTGTTGTGTCCCCAATGTGCCTTGCATTAAACTAACAGGATTTCTCCAGAGTTACCATGAACCTCTGGGGCGCTTCTCTGCTTATTGATCTTCTTGCCTTGCCTGTTGGTGTCGATGGATGGCTATGTTTTAGTATATCTGGAGTTCTACCACACTCTTTCCATTTTCAGATCGACTGAAGAGTGTTCTGTCAGATTTCTAAAGATTGGGAGATTGCCTTAAAACCTCACCTTGCTTTAAATGCCTCCACAACTCTATCTCCAAGTTCTTCACCGTGTTCCTTGTTCTTGACGCTTCTTGTTTACTCAAGTTGTCCAACAAACCTCTGAGGCCTTTAGAGATCACCTGTGTTTATACTGAGATTAAATTTCACACAGTTGCACCCTGTTCAACACCAGTTATGTAAATGTTAAAGTCAGCATGTTTCACTGGGTTTTATTTAGAGGTATCAAAGTAAAAGGGTTATTTTCTTTACCCTTTGCAATTATGCAATACTTTTTCTATAACCACTGTCATAATCCCCACAAAATACAGAGACGCCTGTGGTGATTCATGATTTACTTAAGTTAAAATTAAAGCAGCTAAAGTTGACAAGGAGAACAGAATGCCACCGGGATGATCTGAAAACTATACAGTAAATAAAGACGTAATGAACAATACATGGCAGGTGTTATGGTTACAAAACTGAAACCTAGTATGTGGAGTTGTACTTCTGAAAACAGGTCCTGATACAAAAAGGTTAAAGAGAAAACTGAGAGAGAGAGAGCAACTCAGTCTAACACTGATGATAAAGCAATTCCTGAAGTCCTTGAAGTTAAGAGTCCCACAGTTATGTTAGTAAAACAAAAGGCAAAAGGTATTTCATTTTACATTCAACCAAAGCACAACAATATTTTGTGACTTTAAAATGATCCACCAAAACAAGGTATGTTTACTGATTTAGATAAAAAACATGTCAAGGCAAGACTCATTTCACTTCTAGGAATCATAACACTGCTCACACAAAAAATGTACATCTAACTATATGTAGCTGACCTAAATGTTTTAAACTGAAACTTGATTCTGACTTCCCTATTCATTCCCTGAATTGAACTGATTGACCTTTCAATGTATTCTCAAACAAAACATTACTGAGTTCTGAGCATTTTCTTTGCACATCTAAAAAGTCCAAAAACTCTTTTCCATTTAGCCAGAGAACCCCCCCGATTAAAATTAAATGAAATATGAAATATATAACTCAAAAACTACTTAGAACCTCATATTTTACTCAACTCAAATGCCAAAACACAACCCTTGACAGACCGATGAATTATTCTACATTCTGGGCAGGAACACTTACACCGTCTGCTAGACATGTAACATTCCCGACTTATGACATGTGTCACACATCTGCTGCCATTACTAGGAAATTGACTAATTTACTATCTGCCCTCACTAACAAATGTTGTTCTTGGTTTTATTAATTTATCATAAAAAAAATAAATAAATAAAAAGCCAAATTCCCAAATAAGCAAAATTCCCGACCACACATCAGGCTGGCATAATGAAACTTAATCTTTGTTGCAACAGGAGATTAAGTTTCTACTTTAAAAGACTTTTAAGTTTCTACTACCTACTTTTAAAGGAAAAATATCAATTTTACAATAAACTGTACAAATGTGCAGCAGAGTAGGACTTTTTGCTGCTACTGCAGAGTTTTGTATTTTACTACCTTTACAGCAAACTTTAAAGCTAAAGATCTGAGTCCTCTAACCTACTGTTCTTGTGAAATCTCAGTTTTCCTAAGAAAGCAGTGAGCATTAAAAACTCCATCCTCATTTTTAATACATTGATAATAGACGAATTGTCACTGCAGTATGACAGGAATGAGTGTGAATACTCGAGTCATGCTTTGAGAGGTCATAGTCCAAGACTTTGTCTGCTTAATGATGAGGAATCTGTCCAAAATGTTAACATTTACTATAAACTTTAAATTCCAACAATTGGAAAACTTGCCTTAGCGTATTGTGAGGTTTTACAAAATAATTTGCCACGTAGAAAGCCTTTGAAATTCTAACAGCCCTACAGGAGAGACTCTGTCCAGATGTAGTTCACTGTATCCTGTCCAGCCCAAACAAATCCTCTGACACAGGGAGCAGGACACTCATCAAATCCCTGCACACTCCTCCGTCAGGATATTCCATCCTGAGTCTTCTTCTTCCTCACTCCATCTGTCTCTCCGCTCCCTTCTGGTTCTCATCTGTCCGCTCTCTTCCCCTTGGAAAAGTGTTATTCTCAGAGGGTGTTTACATCAGTTAATGATTGATAGGATGTAAGGAAAAGGACTGACTTTTAATATGGTATCTAAGAAGGAATAAGTCAAATCACACTTGTACGTTTAGAAGAATTGGATTAATTGGAAACCCAAGCAAACCAGAATTAGGTGATGCCTGAAGTAATTTAAATCTTAAGAAGATCTAATGATACCATGAAGCTAAAGTCCCATCCTGCTCACTGTACATACTGGAAAGACAAAATTGAGTCCGTAACCAGATTTTTTTTGTCACCTTTTCCAATATTGTTCTAAATATATGGACAGGTTTACGAGAGCAGCTGATCCTCCTACAGTCATTTCATGACTTATGAAGATCTAAACGCATATATGTCTTCTTACTTAAATAGTATGTTCTTTTTTTGTGAAGGGATAGATTACATTTTTAAAAAGGAATAAAGTTTTCATTGTTGATATCACTCTCATAGGTCCAGGGTTTAAAATCTTGTGCAGGTAAACCAACCAGATGTTTGGGTCTATCTGATAAGATGAAGCTTAAATAAATTATATTAGTGAGAAATATTTAAATAATTGTGAAACTGGTGTACATTAATTTAACATATTTGGACAATTTGATGTCATAAATTATACTTTTACATGTATTATCTAGTTATTGAATTTAATTAACTTCATATTTACTTGTACAGATTTTCAAGTACAGTTGAACTATCATATAAATATTTTTTTAATTACTCAACCAGTTTGTGAGTGTCTACATGGTTGGCCCTTTTACATGCTCCTAAATTTAAAAAAATATATATTTTGAAGGGTGCCAAAAAATGCAGAAGACGCTGCATCCAGCACATCATATCTTTGGGGAGAAACCCCAGTTTTAATTTTATGTTGTGAGTCAAAGAAACCAACATCCGGTTTGATGTAACCCATTATTTATTTCTGAGATTGACAAGAAAAAAATGCAGTAGATTGTAGAAGATTGAATGTGTGATGACAAAAGAAATTTCATACAGGAAGAGGTGAAACCATTGTTAAAATTCAAATTACAACAATGTCTAACCTGAAATACCCAGTGTATTATATAAGTAGCAGATTAAGCCTTTATTATCATAAGGGCCATGCAAATATTTTCATTCCAGTTTCCCTTCACCAACCAATAGATCTTCAAACTCAAAGTGGATGCATTTTATTTCAGTTACCACCATATTGGGGAAAATGCTGGTATTTCAGCTTCTTCTACCTCAACTGGTCCAACACATTTTCACTGGTTTTAGTTCCTCCTCTGTGGGTCAGGAAGGAACTGACAAAATATGCTGTGATTTCTGTGGATTATTTAAACTTCCCCAACATCTGAACTATGTACTTTGACATAGACATAATCCTAATAATAACAACGTCTTAACAATGATTAAACAAAAGCTACAAATAATTTTCTGTTTTCTTTTAAAAATGATTCGAAACATGGGGGCTTATATTAGTTTGCACAATAATAATAATGCTTTCTTGCCCCACATAGAGTGACAAAAAACTACGGTAACTCTTATCTGCATGTAGCCTAAGACTAATAGAGTCCATATATCGCATTTTTGGGGTAATGAAGACAAACCACCTACAAATACAAAATCTCCTGGGTCTATCGCTCTTTCTCCACTAACTGCAGTTGGATTTAAAATATGATCCAGAACTAAACCTGATGTTCTGTTAAAGCAAAAAAAAAAAAAAAAAAAAATCTCTTGTTTTTAAAAGCTTTTGTTACATGCACAAGAAACTGGCAAAGTATTTGGTGAAAGATTATAAATTAACCCCATTTCTAAGTACCCACTCACATTATTACCAATAGTTTTGGTTTAAAATGATCTCAGAAACAAAAGGTTTCTAACTTCTTTGTATTCTTCATTGTTTTCTCCCAAATTACAAAATGAGAGGTTTTTGTTTTTTTTCTGTTTTGGGAGAGTGAAAAAACAGTTTAAGCTTCTTCAGATTTGATGGCTAACTCTCTCAGGAGCTGAAACTCAGCTTCGGGGGAGTTCAAATTATCTCTTGTTATTGTGATGTAGCATTTATTTAACATGCTTGTCTCTGTCTATGGCTTCTCTTGTATACAGGACAGCATTCCACACCAAATACAGGCTTGAGTTGCCCAAAAAGGTTTACATGTGACATGTATTACTCAACTAAACACACAATTCACAAACTTTAATGTATTCTCTAGGAATTTTAGGTGACAAACTAACTTAAAGTAATGAGTAGTTGTGAAATAAAAGCAAAAGTTGTTGTTTTTTTAAAAAATAATTATTTGAAAAATAATGCATTTGTATTCAGACCTCTGAGTCAATACTTTGTCTAAGCATCTTTGAGGATGTGCCTCAACCAGCTTTGTAAAATCAGACTGAATTTTTTGTTGAAGCTAGCATAGTCAGATCTTTCATTGATTCTCAGTTGGATTTAGATCTGGACTTTGACTGGGTCATTTCCACACAGAGACATGCTTTGACATTTTCATTGTAAATTTAAGGTAATTTTCCTGATGTAAGGTGAACCTCAGGCTCACTCTCAAGTCCTTTGCAACCTCCACCAGTTTTATTCTTTGCAACTTTTCTAATGAATTCATTGCTTACAAAACTCAAAGAAAGAAATTTGCACTGCGGTGCAATGAAACCTTGGAAAAAGAAAAGCTGATAATAAATAGAATTTTCAGTAATTTTGTTTTCATGTTCAGAGGTAAATAGTGTACCATTTAAGCGACCGTCTGTACACAGCTGCTTTGTGAAGAGTGCTATGATGATTCAGACATGCCAGTGTTTTCACAGACACTCTAACATGAATATGTATGAAGGAAAATGGCCTGTTTCGACCTGAAACATGCTTATTATTGAAAAAAAAAAAAAAAAATTCCAACACTCCTCCACACTCTGTGTGGTCTGGGGCATTAATCAAAAAGACCAAAATGAGAACATTTTTACATTTCAAATTTGTTCATTTGAAAGGCTCCACTGTGTGTTGGTTCTGCCTTGCATGGGGCCAGCAGACAAAGGACTGAACAGGGCGCGATGAGTCAATTGACAAACGGGTGGTTTAGGAATTCGCTTTGCTCGGAAACCCATCATTATTGGGAATATGAGAGTATTGGAGCTGTTGCTTCAGCCAATTATAATATGACCTCGGGATTCACTGCTGGAGTGGGTTATATACAAGACATTTTGCATCATGCGTTGAATAATTGAAAATGTGGCGCGCAACCCTAAGCTTAGACGAGCGACTTGTAATTAGCATTTTACAGAGCCAAGAAATAGGCCCTTTGTAAACAACCATAAAGACACACAAAGATTTCACAGAATTAGATTAGTGGTCAGGTCAAATTATATATATCCAAATACTTTTTTCACCAAAACCAATCCTTAGAATTTAAAATAGTCAATAAATAGTAGCTTCCTTCAAAGAAAAAATGTAACTCTAATTTCACTAAACTAAGGCATTCATGCAGAACAGGTGAGGTCCAAAGTAAGCATGCCGAAAAGGTAATGATTCACTGTGTGGAAATCTACACAAGGTCAAAATCATTAAGCTCCATTATATTTTATAACTGGCTCTTACTGAAGCTTAATACTAGCCTGCTTTATGATTCCAAAATAAAGTTTTGAAATGTGTTCGGGGTTCTTGTCATCAAATTGTGTGAAGTTCCAACCATCTGACCCATTAAAGCTGTAGTATGTAACTTTGGAACATATGTGTACTACATATTTGTTACAACATGTCGTGACAGTATAATATGAAACAGAAAATCTGTGAATAGATCGAGCTCCTCCACCTCACATTGATTGGCGTATCTCTCACTTTTAATCTTCTGTTGCTTTTGGTTTGTGTGTTTAGCGCTTTTATTCATGTCCTTCTATTTTTTTTTTATTTCTGTAAAGCAGAATAGCTACACTTTGCTGTATGACCATTCCTTTCTTAAAGTATACTTCAAAGAGTATACTTTAAGAATATGTGCTTTGGTTAAGAGCACAACCAAATGCCAAGCATGGTGGCGGCAGTATCAAGCTGTGGGGGTAATAAACTACAAATGGTACTGGTGGAAAGATGAAAACAGAGGACTACCTCCAAAAGAATCAACGTCACCTCAGTGGCATGTTGAAGCCTGCCCCATACTAGGTATTCAGAGAGGATCACAGACATGTCTGAAAATTAGCCTAGTAATCCATAAATCTGACTGACATTAACCTTCTGGAAAGTTCCCAACTTCAGCGCAATTGAGAATGAACCCTGGATAAATTTCCCCAGAAAATGTTGTTCTTACAGGGTCACTGCAATCAAACAAGAGAAAAAAAAAAAAAACATAATTAAGAAAGCCATATCAAGAGACACTACAGTCTTAATCTTTATTTTGTATGGACAGGTGGCTTAGGAGAGCAAACAGGTCAGCATTAGAGTGGCTGAGGTAGAAATAATGTTCTCTAATCCACATGAATATATCATAGAGAGACGGCTTGAGCTCCTCACTTAAACTATGGGGTCTCTGTTGTAAGAATGATTTTAAACATTAAGTGCTATATCATAAAAATTATTCTACAACAAACAGGTGAACGTGTGGTGATTAAAGGACATTTAAAAAAGAAACAATATTTGACTGGGCAAGCAAGAACCACTGAAGAGATGATTATCTTGTTTCCTTTTAACACAAAGTGCATACAGGCTTCTGCCACTGCTTGGAAAAGGGCAATACAAACAAGTTAGTGTGCTTGTGCTGCAAACAAGATTAGTCACATGTAAAACAATGCAGAGGATTGCTGACCTCAAAAAATATTGAAGAACACCATAGATTTGAAAATTGGAATTAACTTATCACTGAGTTATCTTTTTGGAAGTATTGCAAACCTCAGATGAATGAGAAATGTTTTAATAGCTTCAAATCTGTTTAAAAGCCCGAAAAAAGTGTTAAAGTGCCTCATTGTTCAGGAAGGAGACTCCTTCAGTTCACTAATTCAGATCAAAATTATTTTAGAGCAAAATTATCTTTGTTATTCTTCAGAATCCTGGGTTAAAATTATAAATTAATTTGAAATACTTATTACATGAAAACCAGGGCCAAAGACAATCTATCACTGATTTTACATTATCCAGCTTCTATAACTCTCATTCTAATTTATATTTATTTAATATACATATATATATATAAATTTGTCATTATGAAGAAAATCTTAACATGACCCAAAGCAATCTTTGTAGTGATCACTAACTGATATTTTAATGGATGGTAAACACAGCACTGCAACAGGAAGTAGTTACATGCTTACAAAGAAACTGCTCTTTAGTGGGCTCAAGTAAGAGGAAATAAAGTGATCTAAAATCAAAACTCAGTTGGAGATCCCCTGGACTCACACACACATCGACTGGCTTGAGTCGTCTGTTAAAACCCCTCAGGCTAATGTCCTGTCAGTAAACAGAGATTTACCAGGAAGGCACAGAGGATAGCACCCCTCATGATTTCACATGCATGTGTTCACAAACGCTGCATAGCTCATTGCTGACAGGGTTACCTTGTGACTGAAACATCTGTTTCATCAACCCGTCATATTTATCTTGCACCACAGGTGTTCCCTTTTCCTGTGTGCTGAGTTCAGTCAGGTTCAAATAAACAAATGCTTGTCTCTCGTACAGTTGGCGATTTTCTTGCAGAAGTGTTTATAAAATGAAATAATACTGCAAAAATTGTGTATCCGTTAGCAGGATACGCCATCTCTAAAACATGGTGGAGGCAGTATCACAGAGATGTTGTACTTCAACAGGGACGGGGAAGTGGGTCAAACATGACAGGAAGATGCAGATGAGTTGAATCAGGGGCAATGGGTCCAAAAAGAGCAAGTTTGAGCTTTTACGTAAAGAAGAATGGGTCTAAATTCCTGTCTCTAGGCTTCCAAAGCTGGTAGAGACATGAGAGACTCACAGCTGTAATTGCAAAAAGAAGTAATTCTACAAAGTATCTGACCCAGGGGGGTAAATGCAAATTCATGCCACACCTCTCGGCTTTTCATTTTTAAAAGTCTCTTTGTTCACTTTTTACAGACTCATTCAATAAAATTAATGTTATTAGAAAGTTTGCTTATTTCAGTAAAATCACAAATCGCCAAGTGAAACACGTGAAAGATTACTTACAGTTTTCAAGCATTCACTTACAGCTTAAGAAAACATGACATTTAAAACTAGAATTTTGCATCAGACTCATAAAAACATGTTTAATACAGAAATGTGGGCTTAATGAAAACCATGTTTGATAACTACTTAAAGGTAATTATTTTTAAAAAGTACCTTTAATTTGACAAATGAGCCTCATTGGAGCATGCGTTCTAATTTATTAACTATATATATCTATAGCTAAGTACATCTTTACATGCAGCAGACATTAAATATATCGTAAAAGTGCCTTTTAAGCTGCTTGCAGTTTAGTTTCTGAACAACCACCCACAGGTTCCAGAGGTTGTTTATGCAGGAATGCTTACAGGCTCTCACAGGATAAGTCAGCTCCCATTTCCAAGGCATTTTTTGGAAACCAGATGACCTTTCAAATATTAAAAGAACTATGAGCCGCTTGTCATTGTAGACTATGATTAAAACACCACTAAAACACCACATGATTCATTTACATGCCCTTTTTCAGGGAGGCGGTTGTAAAGAAGTAACTCCTTACAAAGTGTGGCAGCAGACCCTCGAACAGAAGAGAAAAAAAAAATCAAGCACACCCTCTTTATTAACGTCAAATAAGCCTGGTAGAAAACAGAAAGGAAAAAAAAATAGCATGAAAATCTTTTTTTAGAATGTTGCTATTTGCTTTGGGCAAATGGGTCACAGTTGCACAACTTTCCAGCTCTTCAAAACTTCACACAGCTGCTTCTAGACTCACGACAAACTGCAGCGAGCACAGTTTCAAAACGCAAGCAGAGATGATCTTCTGCACAGCTATGTTGTTGTTTTTTTCCCACTCTGTACAGTTTAACAGCTCCTCAAATTAGTTTCTCATTAGCTCTCTCACACACTGTTTCCAATCATTTTATTAATCCATAAAACAAAAGAAATCTCAGATTTATAGGTAAACTCTGCCTACTGGCCAGTAAGAATGTTGTGAAATTGCCCAACTTGTATAAATCCGTAAATATCTTTATCAGGGGTGGTCTCCTCTGCCATGCTACTTCAGATGATGTAAATTTGATTTATAAGCAACAAATGAGGGAAAGAACCTTGAAGTTCAGCAGCGAGATGACATGTAATGTTATTTATTTTTGTTTGGATACAAATCTAACTGTTGGGCTATTGCATCACCAGGTTGAAAAAAAAAAAAAAAGTCCAAAAGATGTGGGAATACCTTCAGTGGAAAGCCCCGGGTTGTAATAGTCTGATCCGGTTCATAGTTCACACTCACTGGAGAATAAAGGCCGATATAGAGAAAGCGAAACAGAGAATTCATTCCACACCCCAAAAGCAGGGTTTTTATTTGCCACCTACTTTTACTTTTACTTATTTTAAGGTTCAACAAAGTGGAAAATAATATATCAATTCACATTGAAATTACTTTATTGTGTAGGTTGGCTGGACTGAGCCTCAGAGATGGGGAGCTGTTGCCAATTCTTGTGAGACAAATAGGCTACTATGTCTACAAAAACCACCCATCAAGTTATTAAATTTTTTTTTTTTATCTGTAATGTCTACTCTAAGCATCCCAGCTTTTATTTAGCGACAGTGCAGTTAGAAATGTATGTTAATACTACTGAAGATTTGCATACAGAAATTGATAATACAATATTTTAAACCAAGAGTTGCAACATAAGGATAGATACTTGAGGTGAATTTAGCTATAGCACATTTTGCAGAAGTGAAGTTGTTTAATATATTCTTGATAAATTAGCAAGACTTTCTGCTACACATTGGCTCTCATGCACTTTTATTACTGTGTTATGTGAATGCAAAGACAGCAAAATCATTGAAAGTAAATATACTCAATATTTTTGTGCTGAGCGGATGATCTCGACACACCCACAACATTTTAGATTAAAACAACTATCTATATTATTCAGCTCCCCACATTATTATATTTTTCCCAAACTGCGCCCACTTTGACTCTGGGATAGCGAGCTGAGAGTTATTCTCTCATCTGTCCCAAGAATCCCTTTAGTGCTGGGTGGTTTTATGTTTTAGTTACAGCTTGTGTGTGTGAGGGACCGCAGATGTAATTTAGCTCTAAGAGCTAAAGTCTGGTGCATCTTTTCATACTTTTTTGTTTATGCTCTCGTACGCAGTCACTGTCAAACAAATTTAATAAACAAAATAAACTGAACTAACATGCTTCAAGGAGTTTAGATGTGCTGCATTACAAGTTAAAGTGCATTATTGGCAAAGATGATTTGAGGCAAAACCGAGACTGACAGTCAATTTTTATTAAATAAAGTGTATGAAGAAATAAATATGAAATGTTTTTCAAAGAATACTACATAAAATCCGAAAGATAATGCCTCAGGTATTTGGTGTTGAACCAACTGTATTTCAACGTAGTCCAACAACTTGGGGTTTTAAACTTGTCAGTTCCATTGAGTTTAAAAAGTAAATCCAACTCACTTAGCAAACGTAAGCTTTATTGAATAATCACATGATCCTTATCTCTCTGCCTCCCCTCCGCTTTCCTTCACTCTCTCATTCACCTTAGGCCATGTAAGGACAAATCACGGCAGGGAGGCGACTGGATGAGCGCTGGTTAATGTGCCGTTTGATGAGATGTCCACGGCTGGAGGCTGACGGAGATGAGCCAGGGAGAAACGTTGTGCAATCAGCGAGATTGTTTAATTACAGAAGATCAAACACAAGCTCCATGGCAACCCCTGCCACATTTTCCAAAACAAAGACGTGGAAGGCATTCAGCATGCATGACGGCTGCGACACGGTGCTGCACATGTCCGGCTCTGGGACGATTACCAGAGGCCCGGTATTTATTTCAAAGGACGGCCCCACTGTAGTGACATGTTGTCATTTTAAGAGGGAATGTTGGCAAGCAGATCATATTACATAATGCTTGTAACAATTAACACCAACCAAAGCTCTGCTACGGACACAGCAAACTATGAATTTGATTTAAGGTGCACTGGTTTGATGACTCTAAAGCAGAGGTCTGTGACCTCTCGTGTACAGCCTCATGTGGCTCCTTGCAACCCCCACCTATAAAATCAGTTCAAAATCCTTATTATCAAGTAATAAGAAACAATTGTTTTAGCATTTTTTTTCTGTATGATTTTATACAATAAGTGTTAAGAACAGAAGGTCCATGGTACAAGGTTTTCAGGAGCAATTTAAGTTTGTTTAAAGTTATGTGCTTTATATCTTTATTGGGCTACTTATCTATCCATATTTTACATATTTACGGAAAGAACTCACTTAGCTGGCCTCATTCTACAAACGAAAGAGGTTTTCTTGTCCTTTGAAATTTTTAAACTAAATGAATCACTTAACTTTTATAAAAAAATACTTTTTAGTTCAGTTTTATTATCTTATCTTTTTATTATCTTAGTATGCATTTTTAAACAAAATCCACGGTTCGAGCATACAGCGTGTGTAGTTTTCTTTCTTTCCGTATAAAATCACAGATCATGAACTTTCAACTCCCATCATGCATTGTGTCCTTAAAGGGGTACTATCGTGACAGAAATCTATTAAATAATAAAAAAAGTAGTTTGAACACGTATTTAGCCATAAACCAAATGAATTGTTCTAACTAAATACTAAATCAAACAAATGCTTGCCCAATAAGATAATTATACCTATTAATTTAAAGCATCATCACGTTCTTAACATATTTAAGGATCTACATTTATGCTAAGAGGACTGGGCTGGCCAGATTTCTTTAAATCTTCAGTAATCTTTTGGAAATGAGCTTCTATTAAGATTAATAGTGATCAGCCACACATTTTGGATAACTTGTAGCAAGGCCGCTTACTAGCATTTGTGCTTCTTAGCAAATGTTATCAGTCTAATATGATACAAACTGCAATATTGACCATGTTAAAAGTATGTTTTATACATTCAAAACCAATAATTGATGAGAAAATTGCAGATTAGAATGAATCACTGAACTACTACTTGAGTTTCACATTTGCTGATTTCACTATCTAGTGAAATTGGCCCAAAAGTCTCTGAAGAAGAGACTTTTAGCAAACCCATGGAAATAAATGCTAAAAAAAAAAAGATAGAAATACTGATTGTTGGCACCCAGAAGACAGGAAACTCATCAAGAGTTTTACCAGACTTTGATTTTGACTTGACTCTGGCTCAAAACAGATCTGCAAAGTTTTTCTCAGAATGCCTTTCACTCTGTCCATCTCTGTTCTGCCAGAGATGGACAGTCACGATGTCTAGCAGTTAGCAGGAGGCAGTGATGGGGGTCTGGCTGCTTCAGACACCAGATCTGTGCTGCTGCACTCATTCAAGATGCCTCTCACATTTGGATCACACGAACAAACTTTACGTGTAAATAATACTCTGACATCCATATCCTCATGGCAACGATTCACTCCCTGCTTCTTACCCTGACCCCTCAGTGCCCTTGTTTATTTATTCCTTCTCCTAGTCCTGTTTTTCTTGGTCAATCCCCCCCTTGTCTTCCTGCCCATATTCGCTCTCATCTCAGATTAGTGTCAAATTCCTCAGTACGCTTGTTATGCTTGCTTCAAATGCAATGCCTGCTATATTACGAGCTTCCTATTCTCGGATGCCTCCTATCATTCATGTGTAAGAGCGTAGGTCTGAGACGGTGAAGCAGCTCCATGCATGTTTGTGTCTCTGTGTGTGACAGGGCAGGTCACTCATGAGAGGAGAGGGCCTGCATTCCTCAGTGCGGTACTAAATCCTCACGGGATAGACATTATTAGTGGACTAGTTGTTCCCAGGCTGTCCCATGTCCAGTTCTACACTGTGTGTGTGTGTGCATGTGTGTGTATGTATGTCGAGGTGAAAGCGCATGTTCTCAGAACCTTTGGTGAATGTTTTCTCTGAAACGTTTGCGTAACACTTTCATTTAAAGCTGTGTCATTTTAAGGGTTTGTGGTTTGAAAAAAGGGCAGGATGCTGTAGCTGCCTCCCTTTCAGTGTTTTGATATATTTTGTGTTAATCAGTAAAAAACTTTAGACAGATCAGCTGAAACTACAAGATGAATCACCTCAGAAAATAGTTTGTCTATCAGATTCATCCCAGCCAAGAAGAAGTCGGGGTGCAGTACCTTGCAACAGTTTCGAATTTTGCTGAATTACGACAATAAACTCCTGTATACAACTGAAATTACATAAACATACACTGTATAAAGACATATTTAAGCTTTGTATTTATTTATTTATTTTTTTTTACAGCGCCTGATGTCATATTACATTGATCTTTTATTGTTTAGATTGGTTTGGATCACACATTTCTTTTCTATTAGCAAAGAGCCAGAATAATGAATGAAGTAGTTTTTTGAGATGTTCTTTACTTTGTTCAAATTCAGATGTTGACCTGAGATACTCCCAACAGGTTTTCATGTGACATCTTGTCTTCAGTTTAACTTGGTGTCTTTTTCATCTTGGTGAAGATGACAGAAGCAGGGTGTGCCAACAGCATTAACAGGAAACAGTTTAAAATTGTCAAAATGTGAAAGGTGGATGGTGTCATTCTTGCGCAAGAGCAAGGGCTGAATTTCTTTTTCCACATCATGACTTTGTGTTCACATTCAACTGAGTTGCACATCCTCATTAAAGGTTACATAACGAGGCACTGAGAATGCAGCACAGCTGCATAGGAACAGTTATTTGGAGCTTGTGGTTTAAAATTATTGTTAAGTTAATGTGTCTGCAGCCCCAACTAATGTTAACTTTCTTTTTCTTTTCACCTGATGTAGACCTGCATTGATCAGGTACAGCATTAAAAATAGAGAGTTCTAGTTTATGTATATAGCACATTTAAAAACAAATACAATGTTGGCAATATTGCTGCATACCAGAGTCACCAGCTGCAACTAAGTCTGACTATTTTCATTAGTAGTTCATTTTAGTTTTGGCCATGTTTTCTCAATTCCTAATATCATAGTATCATTTTTGTATTAATAAAACTGATTTAAAATATATATATTATTCAAATAATTAGCTTTTCTTTTTAACACGCTCTGCCTAACTTAAGGTGGTCCGCTTATATTATGTGATTGTAACTCTGCTTGAAACCTAGAAGCAGTTGGAGTTCAGGTTTAATTAAATAAAAGCAAACTAAAACACCAAGCAAGTTAGAAAATTAGTCAATTCACTTCATGGTGAAAAGGGGATCTCTTATAAATAAAAGTTCAAATGTCTTGGTCACAGGGAGTTGATTGTATATTACGAAGTTATCTTATTTCCACAATTTGTCTTATCTGCTGAATGTGACACAGGATGAAATAGTTTTAGCAAAGGAACATGGTTTGTGTAAATAGCAGTAGCTATTAATTTGATAAACTTTTTAAACATTATTCCAAATGAACCTCCGTAGAGTTCTTTCACAAATCAATTCCTGGTGAAAGAAAAAGATGCTCAGAAACAATGTTCTTTCAATAGTTTTGGCACAAAACTTGTATTAGATTGGAGCAAAATCAGTGATATAAAGTTCTTGGGGTTTCTCTGTGAGCTGACCTGTCAGCAACATGGAAGAACCTTTAACCAATACTGTTGGGCAAGAGAATCTAGTGAAGCAGTAATAACATTTGAGCATCGCTGACTTTCATTTTACCCAAAAAATCAAGCATTTTTAACATACATTATATTCACAGGAGTTGGTCAAATTTATATTAGAAAGTGACCTTAGAATAGCTTTAGAATTATTACCAAACATATTGTTTAACAGAGCGGTTAAACCCTCCTCATCCTCACTCCTGAAAGATGACTCATGGATGCTGTTTTCATCCCCAGGCACATCACTGATGTTCTCAGTTAAACCACTGACTTGGAAGATGCAGTTTATGAGGAAGGGTTTCGCATTATATCATTTTCAGCCTAAAATGCACTTGTGGCATCAATTTCAGAATGAGAACAGTGAACCTTTTTTTAAAGTAACTTTTCTATATAGTGGATTATTCAAAGTTAATAGAAATGGGTTTAGCCAACCAAAATGTAAGTAGAGGTTCCCATACAGGTACATGGTGATTCTCAATTGCCTTTTGCAAATTGTGATTTATGCTGAACAGGGAATGACATAGCTATTAGGTGTCTGGAAGTAAATAAGTCACTTTCCCTCATATCTACATCAAATGATATATAGCTGCATTGCATGTAGTTGACAAACTGGGACAGATTTACAATACTGCACCCTTGTTTAAAGCACAAGCATCTCATGATTTACTCTTGTTCCACTGATCCTGGAATTCACCAGAGATACTTTACAATAACTGTTTTGACTTACTGCCCTTGACAACAGGTACACGATATTCATGTTGGTACATAAATCAAAGAGAAGGGGAACAGGCTGCAGCTGTACACATAGACACTGAGCAGCAGCTTGATGTTTTGGCTAAAATTGGGGGAGAACAGATAATAAAAATTGCACTAATTTTGTTAAATGTCCTCAGTGCCTTTTTAAAACATTTTATCTAATTAGGCTGCAAATTATGTGCTTTATATTTTGAGTAGTAGCTGATTCCCCATCGTTTTCCATTTTTAGATCTAAAAATGACTAAGCAGGCCTCTATCTTCTTTTTTCTCAGTGTAAAACTAAAAGTAGAAAATTGATCATTCTGAATATTTTATTTTACAATAAAACAGGAAGTTAAATATATGAAACATTTCCAAAACTCAACAAATTGTCTTTTTTTCCCCAAGTTGTAAATGGGTTTTATAGCTTTAGGGAGAATTTCATGAAGAAGGAGAGGAGAAAGGGATAAA
This sequence comes from Brachyrhaphis roseni, assembly GCA_903066815.1. Lineage (NCBI taxonomy): Eukaryota > Metazoa > Chordata > Actinopteri > Cyprinodontiformes > Poeciliidae > Brachyrhaphis > Brachyrhaphis roseni. The sequence goes on from CAEFZY010012482.1 coordinate 86,643, forward strand.
TTGCTCACTGGATTACAAGGTTTGCCGTCCACCGGTAAAGAAGGATATACTTTTGCTCTTGTAAGCTCCTAACCTTGTCTGCGGGTGTAAACTCCAGGGAATGTGGTGTGGTTAGAGGTTCCTAGAGCACCACTACAACAAGGCAGGTCTGACAGAGACTGTGTGTAGCTTGCGACACACTCTCTCTCTCTTACACACATATACACACGCCATAGCCGCGTTGCCAGTGAGTCAGTGTGTGAATAACACTCCAGCTATGCTGCCGGTCGATTTTATAAGAGCCGGCGGCACAACACTGTTTAATATTGCAAACAACTGTACTTGGTGACACTCATTCACATACATATATATATATATATATATAAATGCACTCCCTCTAAATGAAAAAAACAGAGAGTTGCACACAAAGTAATGTGAGTGATTGCAGATGAGTCAGAAAATGAGCAAAGGGAATCCTTTCCTTTTTGTTTGTCAGATCTATAGGATGGCCAGAATGAGTTGTACCCCTTAGAGACACTAAAACTAACTTCTGAATTGGGCTTCTACACAAACCCATTTGGGAATGTGGAAGGATAAGAAAAATATGAAGAGGGCTGTGCTCAAATCATCCATCTATGTCAGCTTTAAAGAATGAATCATCTGTTTCAGTTAGACCAGCAGATAAGCAGCTGATGTCAAGATCTCATCAAAATTTAACCTGTTTTTTCTTTTTAAATGCAAAACAGTTTTGTACTTAAAACATTTGAGGCATGGAGTAGCTTTTTTTCCTCACATAAAAACAAACCACATCTTGAAGATTATGCATGCTGATTAAAAGTCAGACTTCAAAAACAGTCGGTTTGAGGTGAATCTCGCGTACTGCTGCTGCCCGTGGAGAGAAAAGAACACGATGTCTCCTTGTTTCTGTCTGACAGGCACAGATGGGAAAACGTTGAAACATCGCCCTCTGGTGGCGCCAACAAGAGACGCGCTTTTATAAGGAAACATCACTGGAGACGCTCATTTGTGGGAAATGTGAGAGTTTGATGTCAAGGTCACAACACCACACATGCAAATAAGACAAGGCGGGTGTATTTGTATAGTACCTGTAATTAACAAGGTAATTCAAAGGGCTTTACGATGAACTTAAAAACATTTAAACTAAAACATATATATAAAAATGAAGAGTTTCAGACAAAGAAAACACTAAAATGCAAATTCAAAACATACATATATATATATAGACTCATCCTCTCCTGCATATAGTGAGAACATTTGACCCAAAATTAGATTTTTGTTGAACCCCATGAGATCTTTACTCAGATTTGTAATTGCAAAACGACAAAAAGTAAAGAAAAATCTGTATCCGACAATGTCACTCACTTTTCCTGTCAACCAATCAATGTGAATCACTAATGCCTACACAGAAGTTTTGGCTGCAATGCCGTTAAAACATGTCATTTGAAACGTTTACCAAGGCAATCTCTTTAAACAAGTTCTGAACAGTTTGTACTCATTTAAATCGGTGTTCAGAAAGAAAAAAGCTTTTGGCAAAGTAAGATCAGTGCCAGTGAACTCAAGGGAAAGACACAGCACAAGAAGGTATCTGCATGAAGCCGTGCTGCGGCTGACTCGTGCCGCAGGTGTAGAGTTTGATAGGAGTGGTGTGACGCTGCCGGCCTATGAGTCAAGTATAAGAACCTGGAGCTTTGACTGACCTCTCCAAGTTGTCCCTGCAACCCCCGTCTCGTCCTCCTATGCCTTTGCATCTTGTTTATTTTTTCACTCTCTGACTCATAAACCAAGTCTTGCCTCCTCTGGCACCTCTGACTTTCTTGGCTAAGGCAGGAGGCTGGCGCTTTTTTATTTTTATTTTTTTTACCACTCCAATCGTGCAAGTCTTTCTCTTTGCTCCTGTCAGACCCAGTTTCTCTCAAAAGTCACTCTTTCGCTGTGATAAGGGAGTGGAAGGTTTATCTGGAATTGGAAAACTTCTCTGACTCACTCATCACACAAACTGCAGGTGATGACTCACTGCAACACGGGCCAATCGGCACAGTAAAGACAAACGGCTACGTGAGTGCGTGCTAGAGTGGCTATGTTTGCATACACATTAACCTTTATATGCATTAGGGTGCTGTTGCAGAGAGGTTTCATGACACACCACCTACACACCTTTTAGTCAAAGCCAGTGAGATAATTAATGTCGCCGTAGGCAAGGTTACGGTGTCCCTCATATTTATTGCGTATGGATAAAATTTAGGTTTAAAAGACTGCAAATTTTCATATATTTAGCATTTCTTTAACAGATGTGCATGTGTGCGATAGAGTCCCGGAGGCAGAAGAGAATTCATTATGACACGGCCAGCTGCGAACTATAAATTGTGTAGAGTGACTCATCCAAGACAGACAGGAGCCATCAGCGGACACTGTGGTTGCGGCCTCTACCGTGACAGACATCACACAGCATCCTGAACACACAAGAGGGGTTTTTGTCAAGTGTAACATGCATGGACATGGGGCTTGATTTATGCCACGCATACATCCGTATTCATCCACACGAATGCAAACGGTGTGCCGTGAAAAGTTTCCGACTCCCATTTGTTCCATTTTTGCATGTAGAGATGAGTCACTTTTGACTGCCGTCATCACATAACTACTGTCACTTGGACTGATTCACACTCCCGACAGTTTCTAAAATAACAATCAAGCTCTGCTGGGCTTTTCGAAATCAAAAACCTGGGTGAGAGCATGCCGGGTACTTTTATTCTTTTATTAGACAGAGTACCGTTTCACTGGAACATGACCAATCATACAAATGCAGTGTATATTTAGAGAATGTGAGATATAAAAAATATAGCTCAAAAGAATGGCTTGCTGAAAAACAAACAGCACAACATAAAGGTGTCTTCTACAAAACATGAATGAAAACGTTTTTCCACCTTCGCTTTTAAAACAGTTAATCTGTATTTTGTTATTCTTTTTTTCCTCCACTGACAAGCACAAAAGGTTTAACAAGGTTAGTGTTCGTCGTCTGAGTCCTCGTCTTCATCCTCATCACCATTCTCCTCCTCCTCCTCGTCAGATTCATCCTCGTCCTCTTCTTCATCCTCCTCCTCCCCTCTTCTCGTCTGGCGGCTCGAAGCTCTTTGTTGCTGTGACAACAAATTAAGTCACTGCGCAACTAAAACACTTTGCAGATATTTATTAGGCACACTTTGTGCTTTGGTTGAATCCAGAGTATTTTCGTTCCATCACCTTGTCTAATCAGCAAAGTCCGCACAACCCAAATCAGATCACATTTCTCAAAATTGACTTTTTACTTTCAGTCTTCTGCTTCTAGTTTCACACATCATGTAAAACAGGTTCTGCATTGCAAGTTTCTCACCGTCAGTCTGTATCTTTCTAAGCGGTAGTGATTGCTCCCGGATAAATTCAAATCTAATCACAGGAAGGGGGTATGACAAGTCTGAGGCATGCTGGTGTGACAGGAGTGTGTTGCAATGTGTCTCTGAAACCTTTAATCTGATCATCTCTGGACAGATAAAATATCTGAACATACCGGGTATATTCAGCTTCCGAAGCATTCCCTCAGACACGCTGCCTCACACCGGAGTTGATGCTTAAACTGTGATACAATTTTTATATTGTAACCGTAACATATATTATTGAGATTTTATGGATTAGGACCAAATTCTTCATAATTGTGAGGTGGGAGAAGAATAAAATCTGGGTTTCTTCTTCTTTCTTACAAATAAAAATGTGAAAATTCGGCTCTCTCTGAGCCAATACTTTGCAGAACCATTTGCAGCAATTACACCAGCTAGTATTTTCTCTCTGCAACTTTTACAGAGGTTTCTACTTTTCTTTGAAAAATATCTCAAGCTCAGTCAGACTGGGTGGAGAGTATCCTTAAACATCAATTTGGGAAAGTGCAACTTGATCCACTTATGATTTTCTTGTAGTAATCACTTTCTTCTTGCCACTCTTCCATAAAGGATACATTTGTGGAATGCATGACTAATAACTGTCATGTTAACAGCCGTGAATGTCTGCAGCTCCCCGAGTTACACTGGACCTCCAAGTTGCTTCTCTCATTATTCCTCTCCTTGCCCAGCCTGTCAGTTTAGGTGGATAGTCATATCTTGGTATTTGCAAATGTGTCATGCTCTGTTTTAAGCTGGTGGACTGAACAGTACGCTGTCGCATGTTCAAAGCTGTACTGAAGGTTTTATAACCTTACCCTGTTTTAAACTTCTCCACAACCTTCCTGCTTTCTTTGTGATACTTTTTGTTTACAAGGTTCTGTAAAGTCTGTAAGCTTCCTTTTATTAAGACTAAACTGACAGACAAATGCTTTCAAAGACATTGTGTGTAATAAATTTCATTTAGGGGTATCAAATAAAGATGGTTTCCTATTTGCTATTTAAAAAATATAAATCTGGCTACCTTTTTTCTTCCACTTCATACTTTCTGTTTTCATACTTTCTACTGTCTGTTGCTCTCATCACATAAAATGCCAATAAAAGTTATTGAATATGCTGGTTGTAATTGGTGGATAGTTTTGCAAGAAACTACAGTAAATCCAGAATTAGCCACTCACAAAAATGAGCAGTGCTGGCTTTACTGTTAATGTTGGAGAAAATTGATAATATATGCAGCATGCAGTGACGTGCAAATTAAAGAGAATGATGGATGGGGAAATGCCGTGCTGGCATGAGGAAGCCACTGTTTTTTAAAAACAGCGGTGAGGTTCTCTTTTCTTTTTTTTTAATCACAACAATAAAACTTAGGCAATCGCAAACATGAAAGATAAAATGATTACAAGCAAGCCATGACAGCGGGAACTTTCAGGGGAATTCTTACTTAGACGTTTCATCTTACCTGTAAGGTACCTGATGTACTCAGGAAAGACCCGGAGTGATCAAGGGACGTCTTGGAATTGGCTTGCACTATGTCTAAGCGGGACTGGAAATCAGGGGGGTGCAGACAATTCCTGAACACCTGCCAAAACCAGAAAAGGGTAAGATACTACTGAGGGATTGTTATAGCAAAGCCTGCATACCTAAACATCAACCGAACAATGTGACAAATAGAACGAATGAAAGCAGCTCAGAGGATATCAGTTAGACACTAAGCTGTGATTTTAACCACACTAATGTTTTTCAGGACTCTGGGTCAGGATTGTCTTCATGCCTATCATTGTGCATGTTTCAGATGATTCAATCTCCCATGTTTTGCACAATGAGTCACTGTAAACCAGCCCCATCTCAGAAAAGAGTTTTGTTTCAATATGAATGGAAGGCAGATGATTCAGAGCAAAAACACACAGATTAGATGGCGACGGGCGGAGGGAAACAACACAAGGGCATCCACAGGAGGAACTTTGCTCACTGAGAATCATTGATCCTTTGTCTTTCCTTTCTCTCTTAAAATAGCCGAGAGAACCACTCAGCAGATGATAAACAAAGGAGGAAAGGTTGGGATGAATGATCGAATTGGGCAGTATTTACCACAGATGACTTCAAAGTCAAGCCACAGGGTGTGGACTATGACATGTCGGAATATTAAACAAAACCCTCAGGTTTATCAAACAAAGACCACAGGGTGTACTTTAAACTGGATTAGGATTTGATGAAAAGTACAATCTAATAATGAGATACTGAGGATAACTGTAAAAATACAGTGAATTCAACAGGGAGACATGTCAACCACATTTTCCAGCTTAAATTCAGATGTAATAAAAGAACAGTATAAATGCAGGAATGCCTAATTTCATTAAACATGTCAACACCCATAGACATCTTCTACGTTCATGGTCTGTTAAAATAGCATAGAGGTGAGCGTGTGGCTGAATCGGGGGAGAAATGTTTGTTTGGGTTTATAGAAACCTCATCACCCAGGATTATTTTACAGGAGCTACTAAGTTGCTTTGTCGCAGCCCTTTACCAGATATTGATTAACAATTAACACTGCGGACGGCTTAAAAGCCTCATTATGTACAACTGTAGTCTGTAAAAGTGATCATGTGACTGAGTAATGAGCTACGCAATCAATTATTTGCAGTTCCTCTTTATTTGAGATCTGACCACAATCATCCCACAGGAGATGAACATGAGGATGCAGTTTAGTGCTGATTGTGGGCACAACTGTTTCCACAGAGATGCCGAGGATCGTTTGATTGGATCAGTAAGTGTCAGGTAGAAAAGTCTCCATTATTATCTGAAAAGGTCATTTATACTGAGTTATGAAGGACTTTTTTTAGATATTCTAAAAAAAAAGTGCAATGTTGATATTTCAAAACTAGAACTAAATGCTCAAGTTTGAATTTATCAAAATCTTCAAACATACAGACTCAGTTATTCAATAAATTAGAAAATGCATCTGATTGTTTCAGATTCAATGTAGCTTTTGAAAATACATATTTTTAAAATGTATTTAAAATATTAAGATATTTTTATCTTAATAATTATATCTTTATTAAGATACATAGATCTTAAAAAAGGATAAACATATTTTATGAAGCCCACATTTCCGTATTAAGCATGTTTTTACTAGTTTGACAGAACATTGAAATTCAAAATGTTGTGTTATCTTTAGGTATAAATCGTCACAATTAACAAAAATAAAGGTTTGAAAACTTCAGTTTCATTTAGTGAATAGAGTTATTGAAATAAACTTTACAAAAAAATTCAAATTTATCAAATATTATAGTCTGCGACAGACTGGTGACCTGTCCAGGGTGTACCCCGCCTCTCGCCCGGAACGCAGCTGGAGATGGACACCAGCACCTCCCGACCCCATTAGGGACAAAGGGTGAACAGAAAATGGATGGATGGATGGATGAATATTATAGTATATACAGTACATGTACTCAGCCTTATATGACTGAATGTTCTTTAATAAGTTACAAAGAAACCACTTTTTTAACCAATTAATGTTTCTCAACAGAAAAGCTGACAAATTCAGACTAAACAGTCTGAGTTGTCAATAGGGTTGAGGTTGGGTTTATTCCAGAAGCTTGATGTTAAGCTGCTTTTCTTATTCCAAAAGTATTTGGAATAATTTTTGGTTGGAACACCTGCTCGTTAAAGTTTTTCTCAACTGACCAAAACTGTTAAACGAAGCGAAATTGTTTAGGGTGACCCACAACAACTCAGCAACCACGAGAACTTGAGCTGATCATAAACTGAGAACACAGTGAGTTTCATTTCAACAAAAACTAAAAGGGTGCCAACAAAGCGGGAAGCTTGTGCTCCACAATAAAACCCTTTAAGCTTGACTTAAGCTAGCAGTTACCCAGGCAGTCCATCTATGTTCTAAGAAACATTTTATGACCAGAGATAAAGACTGAGTGTGTTGGCCTCAATGACAAGTAGAAATTTTAGAAACCTACAAACATTGTGCTAAATATTAAGCATGCTGGTAATAGCATCATGCCGACCTGCAGTCTTGCTGCTGGTGGTAGCGGTGCAGCGGTGGATGAAATAACAAAACAAGACCACATGCAGCTTCTTTCTATCCACCCCAACAGTTAAATGGTTATAACATGGACAAAAATGTGTGTTTTGAACAAACAATGATCCCAAATACATTAAGTGTTTGGTTTTGGAATGATTTAGGCAGTCTAGCATAAAGCTTCGGGATTGGACCTAAACTCAAATCAATAAACTATGTTTAAGTGGTGTGACCCTGTTGCAAGAAATCACATAATAGAATCTATCACTTCTCATAATAAGAGAAGTTAAACACCCAGCCAAAAATGATGGAAAAACTTGATGATGTCTACAACTCTCTGCACCTTGCTAACCAACATTGAAGCAAAGATTGGTGGATATAAATGTATATTTATGAGACTGTACGGATGATTGTGTTTCTCTTAGAAAGAAAAAAAACCCTCTAGATTTTAATATTAAGTGAAGTTGCTTATTGTGCAATCATGCCACCATAAAGAAAGAAGACCTCAAATGCATCTTGAAAAGCCAATGAGTGCATGTTAACGTTTGACAGGCACATCTCCATACCTCCAGGTCTGCTTCCTCATCCACACTTTGGATACTTTGGAATGCCACAGTGTAGATCTCCAGAGCCTTGGCATGGAAAGACATTTCCACTGTCACAAATTCACCAAAGATTTTCTATAAGAGCAGAAGACACAGATAAGATCAACAGAAAAGAGTGAGTGTGAGGTGGAGCGGTGTGTTGACTGACAGGAAACAGGGCAGCGGAGCTTGTAGTAAAACAGGAATAGTTTTCAGGCAGCTAGAGATGAGCCTGTGTGTGGGCAGACTCCGGAGACTATACTGGTCATTACTGTCTGGTTTCAGTTTACTGTTCCCCACTGCTTCATAGAAATAAAATAACCTGAACAACAATTGAAGTAGAGGACCTTTATGTCCTGGATCTTCTGTCGCTCAAACTCATCTATGGTTTCCTCCAGCTGCTTGGTGGTTCGCGTGGCATCCATGGTTGCTCTTTGAAGCTCAGTTTCAGCCTGGGTGCAAGAAAATCCATATAAGCACTAAAAGACAATAAACACCTATTAAACTCTCAAGAAATTAGCATTTTAAATGTTCTTCCTCTGAAGTGGAACAAAGAATAAACTTTGTAAGAAACAGTGGAGAGTAATGAAGCGGGCAGATCTCATGGGGCAGACCTGAGACTGAAAGTTTAATTAAGGAAACACAAAAAATGAGAATTTTACTTTATTAGGTGAATGCTAAACAAGGAAATTGTGCTTCACAGATGAAGCACTTATAATTAGAGATACTAATTAGCTGCTATTACATGAATATTTCTTTGTGTTTTTGATCAAGAACTAGAGAAACAAAACAAGGATACAATGATTTGTCTGTCTGAAGGGTTTCTAAGTCTGGTCTTCTCGAGTTGAGCCATCTGTTTGGCTTCTCTGTCTCGGGCGCTCTGTGTTGCCTTCAGATCCTCCTGCAAAGACACGAGACATTTTTCTCATGATTTCAATCAGATAAAATGTTAAACTGATGAGGTGAGCCACAGAAAATGTGCAACATTTGCAACTCACATAAGGTTAATTAACCTAGTAAGATTGCCACTAGACATGGGCAGTTATCAAGGTATAACAAGACTTAAAAGGTCATGCATTACCACGGTTTAAGCGTTATTTTTATACGATGCCAGAAAATGTGCTGGAATTGCCACATATGAGCCATAAATATAGCTCACGGTACAAGAGTGAATAACTGATTCACTCTTGTACCAGACAAGTAAAACAAGTTTTTACTTGTTTTACTTGTCTCTTCCAGTCACAGATCTTCTGTCTATCCTTGCTTATACAGGGTTGAGGCGAGTGGAGGCTGGTGCTAAACTCCAGATGTTATTGGGTGAAAAGCGTGATAGATTCTTAATTATTTTACTTAAATATACACATCCATATATTTGAAACATCAAATATCTAAAACAAGATAGGCACCTTTGGAAAGTTTAAATTTCATACAATAACTAATAATAAAAAATAAAAAAACACTCTAAATGCTACAAACAATAGGCCTTACTTTCAATTTTCAGTGTTTAACAGGAAAGGTGCTGACTATCAAGGGTACCTAATGGGTTTGCGTCACTTTATCACTGAAACAATACTGCCCTCTTGCAGCCATGTAAGGCCATTGACAGGAACTATAGTTGTCTGTACAACAGCCTCCAGGGGCCTTTTTTTAAAATAAATTCACACATTTTAATTGTGCAGCTATGTTGTTTAGTTCAACTTTAATCAGTGTTCATCAACCCAAGCCGGGTTCTCTGTGACTCTTACCCTTTTACGTTTCACCACAGCTCCATAGCTTTTTAATGGCTCTATGACTCTGGCCTCAAGTCTTTCCACCTATAACATGATTTACATGTTAGATTTGGTCAAACACGTCATTTAAGTGTGACTTAAATATCATGAAATGTAACTGAAAATCAACCTCGGCTTGGCGGTAGTCTTGAATCTTGGCAAGGTGCTCTGCAAACTGCTTCATCCCCCTCTTTAGGTCTGGCGTCTCCGTGTCGGCGTACAAGCCAATTTCCCGGACAAGAAGGTCTGCTTTGTCTCGCAGCCTGGCTGTTTTGCGGGCGTAGGCAGCAAACAGTTGGCACATATCTCCAAAGTGTTTCTCCACTTTGGTTATGTTCTCCTGGATCTTCCTCGTCTGGTTATCTCTTGAAGGTCAGAATAAATTAGGTCCAATTAATGAGAACACAGCTCACACAAACACATTTGTGACATTTTTATTTTGTTAGAAAACATTGGTGAATAAACAGAATCATAAAAACAAAAGAGCTCACAAGACAGGTGGTAGTGAAGTTTAGAGCATCATGTGGAAAACTGTTCAGTACATCATCTAAACATGTAAAGTACGGAGTATGGCATGACTTCAAACTTACCAAAGCAAACCAATTAAACAGTCTAGGCAAGAATAACAATAAACAAGGAAGCAGACAAGAAGTTCATGCCCCCCACAAATCAGGCCTTTGCATTCATGTGTTAGAATGGCCCAGTCAAAGACCAGACCTACTCACTTCAGAATCTGCAAGATGGTTTTTCGATGTGCAGAAATAGTGGAGAAATAATCCAAAACATTGCAACGACAGATGTCTCTATACAATTCATTTTCAGATTTAGTTAATATATATAACACAATTTTCCTTCAACTTCATGAAAAATATGGGCTACACTGAGGTTTAAGTTTGTAATTTCTCAAAAATGTGAAAAACGTTAAAGGCCATAGAATGAATGCCGTAGCCATAGAATAGATTTTAAGATCAGAACATTTATATCAACTGTAAATAAGCTTCCTGCATCATAGACACCTTGAGGATATAACGTTACGGATTTCCAGATTCTTAGAGAAAAAAAATCAATTCACTTAGACACGAAGACAGTAGATAAAGATATTTAACAATATAATTCACCGAGAAGTCAGTAGAAAAACGTTCAAGAAAAACCAAAAATAATTAAAGCTATCCTAACTACTGAGCTATATCACTGCTGGTTTTGAGCTTGATTTTGTTCGATTAACTTCCGTTCTAATTTATTCGAAATATCCTGATAAATGAGTTTTACCTGGCTCTCGCATCCGGAGTGCGACTCATCTCCGCAGACAGAATAAAAACGGTTTACAGGAATGTCCACTCGCTCCTTGCTAGCTAACGAGCAACTAGCTAGGTTGAACGCCAATCGGCGGTTTCCATGGAGTCACTAGTTCATTTCCGCTTCAAAGTTGCATTGTGGGAAATGAGGTCTTTGACTCCTTTTGAGATTTTATTACGTTTATCAAGAAATTACTTGTTTTTTCTAATTTACATGAAAAATCAGTCATCACTTTATTTGTTTAAAAATAAGATGACTCATCAGGATTTGTTTATTTCGTTTTGTACGTGCTTAACATTCAAATTAGATTTTATTTAAAGGGAAATTTTGACATTTATTTCAATACATCTGTGAAAATATCTGCTTTTAGTGTTATAAAAATGGGACAGACAAAGATAAATCACTTAAGAACGTGTCCTTCCTTTAATGTGACATGAATCCTGTTCAACTCAATGAAAAACAAAGGGAAATATTTTAATGGAAAAACTACAAATAAGGTTGCTTTACCATAAACAGCCTTACCCTTAAACCTTAAGCACTAATTTTATTACAGTGCAATCTTTATCTTCCCAACAAAGACTTGAATTTGGAACTGATTCTAATTTCCTCTAACTGGACTAGGGCTCTAGTTTCAACGATAATAAAAAGACGAGTGTGCATGGTGGTGCAGTGTCCTGTGTTGTTTTTACATTAAACATACATTTTACCTTCAAATGTTTTATTTTGCTGTTGTTGTTGTTGTTTTGTTTTTTGATGAAGACAAATAACCACCTCTGTTGATTCAAGAAGATTTTAGGAAACCATATTATTTTAGTTTGGTATTTCTGCTCAGACAAAGCAATCTTTAAATTCCAACTTGATCTGGTTAATCATTAATTTCAATTTAAAATCTGTAGCTATTTTGTCACTGTTTCTCTTTCATAAAACTATGAATAAGTTACAAAATATGTGTGATTTCTGAATATTCAGATCCCATCAACAGAGTGGGGTGTTTAAATCACCCCACTCAAAACTGTGATGCATTGCAATACAGAAGCCAAGAAATGGTCTGTTTTAGACTATCTTGTTGCCAAGACTAGATATTGTGATTGCTGAAATAAATGGGAGCATCATTGTAATTCCCTCCTTCGTGTTTGAGAATGCATGAATGTCACCAGCTGCTACATCTGCTCCTCTGTGGGAAAACGTCCAAAAACCTTAATTATCGTGCTTAATCATCCGTGGGATTGAAGCAGGGGAGTTTCCACTGTAACAGATTGGAGATGTAAAACAAGGCGATTGCACTGAGGTGTGTGCCTGAAATCCCAAGGGAACTCAGCTTATACTTTCAGATGTGGCTGACAGTACTATAGATAACCTTTCTTTATAAGCTCTTTATGACATGACCCTAATCAGTTATTAAAGTTTGAATTTTAAATCCTGTCTGTGCTGTTATGAATTATTTTTGTCAACTGTATTACTAATAAGATACAAAACAAATACAGCACTGGGAAAAAGTCCTGTGAAAGCCCACATTTGAACACAAATGTCAAATTTGTCAAGTCACTGTAAATTCATATATTTAATGTAAAAAAAACAAAAAAAACAATGAAATTATGAAAACTGTATCTATTACTGGTAACAGGCACATTTATTGATTAATTTATTTATTAAAATTCTATATTAAATATAGGTTTAAGACACATTGTAGGTTTTTTTCTGAAATTTGTCTTGTAGTCATGCAATGGATTACCGAAAGAAAAGTCTTTAGTGTGATTACATCATCCAGCCACACGAGGGCAATCCAGTTCTGTTTATCCCTTTCATAAACCTTCACAAAGTTACAGGTGGAACTTCAATCATTACTTCCCCCTCTCAATCTGTGAAAAAGAACCTTCTGACTCACAATGTCTGTTCAGTTCATTTTCATATATTTACATTATTTACACTGCTGAGCCCTGGATAAGATTTTAAACCCCTAAACCTTACAGTACAAACAGCAGCTGCCTGTCAGTTCAGCTTTGGCTGTTGGTTTGTGCTGCAAGAAGCTTATGGCTCTTAAATCATTTAACTTGGCTGCTGGTAAATGTATACAGAGGTTGCGACATCTGCTTTCACTGTGGGTTTAACTTAGTTGAGGAGCAGATGGTGTTTGTTCCAAACCACCAGTTAATATGGAAAACACTGCAGCCACCGGCAGCAGCTCTCTCTGCTGGTTTCATAAACTCCTCGCTGTCTCTGTCCCTCTGTGCCCTCTTCTTCAGTCCTCTGCCACCCTCTGTGCTGCAGCGGCAGAGCCGCGTGGCCCGTTGAACAGATTGGGAATGACATATGTCAGACGTTGAGGAACTTGGTAGGGAAGCCAAGTGTGTGTCTCTCAGCATGCTTGTGTGCTGAGCCCTCCCCATTTCAGGTGCGTGTTGTTGTGTGCGGACCCCAGATGTGAGACATTTCTTCCCTGTCAATATCAAGATGGAGTCTGTGGGAGGCCTGTGTGTGTTCAGGGAGGCAGAGGATTATGAGCAGCATGATATCTTGTTTGCCACTTGATGCATAAAATGAAGTTACAGGCTGAAAGTCAATATCTCATCATGCTGATTTTTGTTAACTTTTCTCAAACTCTAAATTCCTCTGATTTGACAACACATGGAGAAATAAACTCCGGTGGGAAATATATCTGTCCTTTCTCCATACTCCAGACTCAGTTATTATTGTTCTAACTCTTATAAAGTCCCTAAATTAAGAATCGATTTGTCTCAAACTCAATAAATGCTCTCACGGAGCATGTCAAAATAAAGCAGAATTCCCAGATCAATCTGTCAGAGTAGGTTGGGCTACAGTCCAGCTTTGTTTTTGTTTTTTATCCAAAAAATAAAAATCTAAAATATATAAGAGTGTGTGGGAAGCAATTCCAGCTGCACAGAAGGCCTAAATGCACAATAAAAGTCAAAATTAGAAATGGAGGCTCAAATATATACATACGCCCTCACAAATTTTTGATAAAATGTTCTTGCTTTTTAGAGCAAAGCTTCTCTTGCTTATAAACACATATTGAATTAAATTGAGTTCAGAGCATTTCCAGAACTTTAATTCTACCTTTCATCATGAGATTACACACTCTCTAGTTCTGATTTCAGATTAAATTGTAAAAATTGGAATCAATCCTTCCATTTATTATGAAAACAGTACCTAAGCATACTAGCACTACCATGTTTGCTCTTGGGTTTGAAAGAAAGCCTCCTCCTCCTAATTCTTGTCAGCATTTGTCTTGTCATTGTGGCAAACCAAGATAATCTTTGTCTAATTTGGCCATAAAAATGTTCCCCAGAGGGCATTTAGTTCAATTTTGGAGCAGGGGTTCTTTCTTCCTTGGCATATTCTCAGCCCATCTTAATATTAATGGGAACATTTTTGCAATGTTCCAGCGTCTTTCTTCCTACAATCAACCTAAGCCTTGAAGGTTTCAGAGTTGTGCTTGAGCATGTGGATGATATACATGAAAAAAATCAGTTCTCTGCAAAGAAACCAGCCAATATAAAATGACTATTTAAAATTTACCAACTTTACAAAAAAAGACTGGCCAAATATGCACTCAGAATTATGCCTGGAGCTTGCTCATGGTTACAAAAGACATGTTTTCTTTACATATTGCAAAGAGAAATTATGCCAATATCCCTAGGCCATATATTGAAGGCTGTATGTATCATTTTGACTTAGTGTGGATTAGAGATACAATAAATTAAAAAGTCAAATCCTCAAAACCAATAATATTTGTGCCATGATGAATTTATGCCAAGCAGCTACATTTGCAGTTTCTCCTAATGCATTATTACTCAGATGAATATGAGTTTTGCTTATTTGATCATGTTTCCTCCTGTGCACATAAAGCCACAAAACTCAGGCTGAATTTTAGATGAAATTCCATGTTATTCCCCTTTAACTCCAGCAACCTTGAACAAAAGTCCTCACTCTATGGTTAAGCGGGTGCTTGAAGGGCAAGCCGACGCAGACACGGTCCAGTGCTTTTATTGACCCACTGAAAAACCTCTCTGTGTCTCCAGGGGCTTAGAAGCTCAGGTTAGGGTCTTTGTTGTCTGCGTTCATTAGTGTCTGCCTCACCATCCCTCTTTCTCTCTCCCTACTCTCTCTATCTCTTTCTCCAAACACCTCTTTTGTTTTTCTAGACTCCCTCAGTCTGTCTCTGCTGCTCTTTTCCCCCAAGGAGACGGAGAAGAAAATGTCACCAGAGCAAATTAGTGGGAGCCTCCAACACTGCTTGTCTCCCTCTGTTTATTCCACAGAGTGATGACACTCTTTAAAACTCTTGACAGAAGTTTCAAGATCTTTATTTGTGTCAAAACTTTGCCTTAGTCAGGTGTGAGACTGTGTGACCCTGGTAGCTTTAAAGTGTTTAAACATACTGTATATTGCTGATTTGGCTTAGCAAAAACACTTGTAAGATACAAGGTTA
The DNA here is from genome assembly GCA_903066815.1 of Brachyrhaphis roseni. Lineage (NCBI taxonomy): Eukaryota > Metazoa > Chordata > Actinopteri > Cyprinodontiformes > Poeciliidae > Brachyrhaphis > Brachyrhaphis roseni. The sequence goes on from CAEFZY010012482.1 coordinate 102,179, forward strand.
GCTTAAAGTACAACTCCAAAACATAAAAAATGTTGTTATTCTACTTCTTGCCACCCACTAGATGATACTAGTAGGTCAAATATATTTGCATAGAATATTTATTTTGTTCCATCTTCTTTGCAAAATAGCTAAGTTTCGATCAGATAAAATGTGGAGTGAACATCAGTTTTCAAACCTTGCCTCAGATTCTCTATTGGATGTAAATCTTTGCGTTAATGGGACCATTCTAACACATAAAATTATCCTTTGATGTAAACCATCCTACCATTCTAATTTTAGTTGGATGTTTCAGGTCCTTGTCATACTGGAAAGTGATCCTCTGCCACATTCTCATGTATTTTGAAATCTAAATGAAGTTGTCTTCCAGGTTTTTTCTGTATTTAGGTCATTTTCTAATCAACTTAGATTGGCCTGCTGAAGAAAAGCCTTCCTATACATTAATGCTGCCTCTACCAAGCTTCACAGTGGCACTGCACCATAAAACTTAATGTAATACATTACCTTAAACGTATTACGTTATGCATTTAAGGTAATGTAGTTGAATACATTTATGAATTTCATAACAAAGGTTCCTAAACACACATAATTAGTCATATGCTTGTCTGTAAAATTAATTTAATTGCTTTCAAGTCTGACATGAAATGAGACATCTCTAAAAAGATTAAAACAATCTAAGAAGAGTGTTTATTTAGGAAAAAAACAATTGAAATAAATTATATTTTAATAAGTATTTATACTCTTCTTAATTAATCCATCTAAATATCTTTTTGGGCATTACACACATTAATTCTTAATCACATTATGTGCACAGCACATTACTTTTAAATGTGATTATAAATAAATTTGAAACTCTTTTGAAGTTGGAAGGTCTCATCCCTACATAGATGTTTTTATCATATTCAAGTCGAGCCACTCCAATATGTTAATATTACTCCCACTCATAAGTAACATGTAAAAATAAAACATTAACTAAAACCTAGATTTGATAGCATTATGAATAATTTTGGGCTTAACCTCTTGCAAACAATTTTTTTTTTTAAAATGTATTCATTTTCAGGCTATTTACATATCTCTTCCATGGGAGCTGATAAGTGTAGAGGTCACTGTATATTTACATATATATGTATAAAACTCAGTACATTTTCCTTTATCACCATCACCATAACTTATTCATAGCAGTGTTCTTATTCATAGCCTTTACTTGACTGAAACACATCAGACATAACGACTTCTCTCTTGGTCTGGCGTTCTCCGCCTTAATGCATTTTAGTGGGGCGAGGGAGAACGCAGCCAGACATCTATCTTTGCAAACAGATGGCTTAAATGCATGTTAACTTTAGCGGCAGTAAAAAGGTCTCGCCTTAATCTACACTGTCTGTCCGTTGGGGGAAGACTCGAGCACTTCCAGGACTTCTGAGTCACTGACCACAAAAAGGCCTTAATTGAAAATGACCTCAGACTGGGGTAAAAGAGGAAGAGGCTTAGCTGAAAGAAAAATACAGTTCACACATGTTTTATGTGACCTTTCTAATGAGAAAATGATCAAAGTTTATTTGATTTTTTTAAAGTTATTGATGTGCTAAATAATTGTTTGGATGTTGTCAAAAGTTATCTATCACGATGCCCATTTCTGAGCTAGAGAATGTCTGTCAATCTGCATCCATCCATCCTTGGCCTTTAGGTCGCAGAGCAAAGAGATTCAGGAGGGCAAACCTAAAAGGCGTCTCCAGAGATACAGTTTGCAGCTTTTTCTAGTGGATCCCAAGACGTTCCTGAAGAAGAAAGAGTATCCGAATTCTGGATTTGTCGCCTCTGGGTCTCCCACTACTTAAATGTACCCAGAAAATGCCCAAAGAGAGGTATCCAATAGGAATCAAGAAAGATAAACCCAGAGCTACTTTTGCTTACTCCTTTTATGTGAAGTACAAGGTCCTGCTTTGAACTCCTCTGCACAGATGACAGAGTTCATCACCCTATCTATTTCTAAGACTCAGTCCAGCCACTCAAGCACATTTTAGTGATTTTTTGCAAGTTATAGTTCTTTCAGTCTTGTTCCATGACTCATAATTGCAGGTAAGGGTTGGAATCTAGACTAAATTGTGAACTTTGTTGTTTGGCGCAACAGACAGGCGAAACCTCCTGCATTACAGCAGACAAGGCCCAGATTCATCTACTCATCATCATCCTACCATCACTAGTGAACAAAACAGCAAAAATAGTTCAAGTTCTGTGCTGGAGGCAAAGACTAATCCCTGACCAGGCCTCAGTTGCAGAGAAGCAAGCCACTTCATACTGCCCTTTCTTTGAACAGCAAAAGTGCACACTGAGGGACACGGCCTGAAAACAGCAACAGAACCACAACATCTGAAAAAAGCAAAGACGAGACTCACATGTTCCCCAACCAGACAGCCTCCTCTCCACAACTGTCGACTTAGGATCCTGCCAATGACCACTACAAACAGGATCGGACACAATGGGCAGACTTGATGAAGTCTGAAACTCACTGTAAACAAGTTAAACTTTGAGCTGAGAATGCTGACACAGCTTTAGTTTAGGTTAGCCCTTGAAAGCCTTCCTGAATGACTGCTGACACCCAGCAGTCATTTAGAAACTGAACCCCTTTCTTGGTAAAATGTGAAATTTATGTTGACAATTTGTAGCATATCGTTTATAACAACCCTTTAATCTGAATATTAGCGATCTCTTTCGAAGAAAGTCAACACACAATTTTTTACACACTATGTTCCACATTACATCTTTTGCTTTATATTACACTTTGCAGCAAATCAAAAGGCAACAAAACAAACCGAGCCAGCTACAGCAAGAGTAAGAAGAACGCAGAAGTACCTTTCCACAGAGCTTCTTCACTGCCGGATGAAAGTGGCCACTGTCCTTCTGCCATCAATATGCAAATGGGAAAAATGGCCCTCGAGTGCGGGGAGCAGCTCCCTCAAGTGCATTCATTAGCCACCATTAGCATAATTGATTCCCAGTACTGCCATAAAACTGGTCACTCCCCTTGCCTCTCACTGTGGAGGAGGGGGTGAGTCCTCTAGGGACTTCACGAGCTAACTTCAATCATAAATCATTAAAGGACACGACTTGCCAATGGACTGTGCCGAGCCCCCAGAGACACAGAAGGAACAGTAATACTGTCACTGACATCTAAATCATCAATGTGACATATAAAGTTGCTGAAGGGCTGTGATATCCTACAATCCACCTCCATTTTTGTTAGGCTACAGTAAAATGAAGGCTTTAGACAATTAGGTAAATGAACTTTAAGCATATTCTAAAGAACTATGAAGTAGTTGTAGTGTCCAGCAAATGTGTTCATAGCTCTTAATGTCTTTTCAAGTTCATCATTTTGTTACAATAACAAATTTAAGAATATTGGTTTTTATGCGATAAACCGTCACTAAGCACATGGCTGTGAAGTGGTACAACATTTACATTTCTAAATGTAAAAGTGTAACATGCTGTTACATGGAACCCTGCTGAACTTAATAGAACCACATTTTGCTCTATTTTTTCCTATTTTACATTTTTTTCCTACCAATGTTGCTTGTTAATATTTTCTATATAGATCAAGCTCAATAAAATTTGGTGGTTGTGAGAAACAATCCTTTTATAATCCATAGATACTCAATTTGATTGATGTCTGGTCTTGGACTTTACCATTCTAACAGATGAATATGTTTTGGTCTAAGCCATTCCACAGTAACTCTGGCTTTATGTTCATAGTCATTATCCTACTGGAAGATAAAGCTCTCAATTCCGTCTCTCTTGTCTTTTGCTGCAGTCTAAGAGTCCAACTCTGACCAAAGTTCTGCTTCTCGTATTGTAATAAATTTGGAGTCATTTGACTCAACAAACAAAACAAAAGTTCCAAAGCTGCCTTAAAAATATAAGTAAAGTCAACTTCCAGACATGGGTTCAATCAATGCTGACAAGCTTAATAACAGTCGAAACTAATTACAACTACAAGTAAAGCAAAGATAAGTTCATTTAAGCTAAGCGGTATGTCAGTTTATACAGTGAGCGCAATTTTGTCACCACCATTTTTTATAATAGGAGACTATGTGTCCAGGGTGATCTGCAGTGTTAGTTTACCACCAAGCATAGCATACTGTAATCCTGATAAACCAAGTGGGTTATCTAAGAGATGCCCTGCAGTCATAGCTTCAGTGAATACCTCACCATTATAACTAGTTACTGCAGAAGTCATGATAGCTATTAGCTTCAACCGTATTTCTCTCCAGCTTCATCACTCAGAGCAGGTGTGCAGCCCATTAAGGCTCCTATTAGAGTAAGAGGCAGAAATGTGCAATAAAATATATATTTTTTCATTCTTAGCACCCAGCCTTCCCTCCATCTGTCCTTCCTTCTAACCATCCTCCCCCCTCTCTTTTCAGTCTAATTAAACTCATCAGGTTGTGCAGTGACGGCTTGCAGCACCTCGGAGAGGAAGAGAAGGAGTTCGAGGGGAGAAGGATAGCAGCGTGCCTGTGATGTATCGCCACCTCGAAAAATAAAACATATTCATAAAGAATATTCATTACCTCCACCAGCCATCCCACAGATGGCCAGAAAATTAGCTTTGTGTTGAGATGTGGATTTAGGCATGCATATTAATCGAAGACAGATGTAAACGCATATTCATATTCTTGGGCGCCTCTTCTTTTGCGACATGCAAAATGATAATGCATCCACTTAGAGGAGGTGGGGGGCAGAGAGGGGCTGCATCCAGAGAACAATTCACCTCTAATATGCTGGTGGGTTATTTAGTGTTTTGTGTGGCTCTCTAGTCTGTCCCATTTATTAGGCGCCTTTGCAGCAATCTTTGTGATGCACGCAAGGAGGAAACTACAGTATGAATGCAAAAGTAATGCAAATTCCATATTATTAAACAAACAAACAAAAATCAACAAAACTCAAGATTAAAAAAATAACACGGAAACACAGTAAGTTTAAATACAGTCATATTTGCTTGTAAAAATGGCCTAAATAATCATGTTTAATAACAATACCATTGTGATGTATTAGAGATTAGTACAATTAATACATCACAAGGAAAGAAGTTGAAGGAACACATAAAAATGTTTAAAATAATTATCACTTTAAGTTTGAAAACAGTTAATATCTTAAGCACAATAGAAGGCTCTTTAGGCATCTTCATTTAGAATGAGTCTAAATTGGTTGATTTCAAATGGTTAAAGTTGGCAGGTTGTTTGAAAAAGACCAAAACCAAAGTGACTTATAGTGGTTTATCCAAATGCTTATTTATGAACCTTTAATCGTCTCTGATGTTGACATTCGGCAGTAATTTCCAAAGCAGAAGTAAGGAGGTGTACAATCTTATAGAACAGTGCTGAGCATGGATTAGGGAGCTTTCACTGTGTGTTTTAGCTTCATCCTTGGGAAACAACATATCTGCATTTTTTTACTACATGAATACAGGAAGAGAGAGTTATACAAGTAAGATAGTACAGTATTTGCATAAGACCTTTTAACAAAATTTCAAAACTATCTCTTCAAATTAATAGAGTTTCTCTTCTTTTCTCTTAAACTGCATCAACTAAATTAAAATATTCTTAACTCTTTACTAGTTCTGTGTTGGTTGCGTAACTTTTATTTTTCATATTATTAGTTTTTTATGTGGTTTCAGAAATATGTGGAAAGATGTATATATGTAATATGAATGCACACGTGCACTACATTTGTGCAACACTGGCAACCTTAAGTAAACAGTAAAGAGATGCAGGGGTTGTCTGAATGTAGCTGAGGCTGAGACAGTTTTACCATATACACAGCAAGGACTGAATCATCCACCAATCCTTCTTTTGTCAGTCGACTGTCCTTCAAATTAACAATTATCCTTCCTTCATTGCCTCCAGATGTTGGCATTCAGTCATTACTTTTGAGAAATTCACTTTGCAAACACATGGGGACAGTAGTGCTCCCTCAACATTTTTTTGTCAGATCACATTTCTCCTTTAACCTTGGACGACTCTACAGCTTCAGGTATGTAAATGCTTATCATACACACACCCAGACAAAAAGAAGGAGTGTACAACTCTCATTATGTTGGTGTTGCTATGTAGTGGATTTTTTAATTACTTCCATTACTTAAAGGAACAACACAAGAACAAAAAGATGAAGATGATTATTTAACATAATTTCACAGTCGTTCTGCAGTCTATGTTGATCATAAATATCTAGTAAAGCATAGTCTAGTAACATTTAATTTGTAGCCGGGTTAAATATGACTGGCAAAGGACAGTTTCTCCTAGCTACTCACCAAATTTTCAGAAATAAGTGATGAACAACTGCTTTTACAAAATCATAAATGTATGTTGAACATTCCACAAAATAAACATTAGTGAATACTGCTTTTAAAAATCCAATTAGTGTATCCAGGATAATTTAACTGGAGATCCACGATTTCCAGTTTTACTAGGATGTTAATAAAATGTGACACAAAATCCCTCCTTTTCTGCAAAATAGAAAATGTGAAAAAAGAAAAAAGCTATTCAGACAGATGAAGTAAATGAAATGCGTGTTGGCCTTCAAAAGTAGGAACGTAGACACTCACCTAAATTAAAAAAAAGAGAGATAGGTTAATGTTAGAGAACTGGGTGCAATATTTATGTGAGCTCAGTGTTTTGCAATAAAATTGAATTTATTTCAAAGTTCTGTACACGTTTTTAATAGAGGCTAATAACTATAAAGAGCTTTGAAATACTTTTCAAGGACTGTGCTGTATAACATGTTTTTAATCTAGTTATAAAACACATGATTTTGAATCAAATAATTTTACGGTGTAAAACATTCCTGACAGTTTTTGTATTTATGTTTTGCTTTGAAAGTAAAGTGGAACCATCCCTTTATAAGCCCAACTTGCTGCTGCTACTGGTCCAATAAACAATCCCAGGGCTCTTCTATACGTAGAAGATCTCATCTCCAGGTTACAACCTGTATATGTCACAGTGAGAATAGGGGAGGATTTTATTTGAAACGGCCTCATAAACCGTCAATCCTGGAACAGTGGCACTGCTCAATTGGAAGAAAACCTTCTTTGTGTAAGTGTGTGCCAATATGGAAAATTAAAGGCAGTTAATAAAAAGCAGTGTTAAATCAATGGAAGCCATAAAAGTTACAGGGTGATATTAAAATGTAGAGGGCCAAGGCGGCAGAGGGGGGCTGAATAGTGGCATTTACATGCTGGGTCTGAATTATCATGTTAATTTAATATCCAGTCTTCAAATGAAGCAGAAATCCCAATAAAGGTCAATTAAGCAAGTGGCCTCCCATCTCCACTAGAATTTTATGGTCCCATTTAAATCATGGTGCTGGTGCTGGTTCCAAGTGGTCCTATTGGCTGCTGGAGGCCAGTGGGAGTAAATGGGGGTGGGCTTTTCACTTCTACTATTGGAACCCCCCTGTGACTTTAACACCCCTAATAACTTCAGTAATAATTGTTTTGCATTATAGATGTTCTCAGCGGTAGATTCAAGAGCAAGGTTAACAAATTTAGCTCCAGTAAAAGGAAGTCTTAATATGGATTTAGTTGTTAGATACATTTGTTCAACTGTGCATGTTGTAGAGAGGCAGATGACTTTGCAAAGCCAGTTTTCTCTCTCCTGAATATGACTTCAATTTGGTTTCACTGCTAAAAGACAAAGAGAAGTTAGTCATTTCTGTACTTTTACAAATAAGTCAACTCTTAGAAGCGTAGCCACAGATAAACAACAACAACAAAAAAATCATATAATTAATCAGAACCTCTATAAAATGAGCGAAGGCTCAATGACGAGAGGTTGAATGTTTTAAACTGAGATTTAAATGGGGAAACTTAAATTTAATTATTGTGAAAATTGCTGACCTTGATCTTACAGAGTGGGGACAGTCTATGAACTGTTTTTATGATTATAATTATTCTAAAGTAGCTTTCTTCTACTGAACTCTAACATTTTGTTTGCTCCCTGTTGACTAATGTGATGAAATAATTTGTTTTAACATAAAGATAATTTAAGTCAAAAAACTTGCAACAAAAACAAACAAATCCTACATTAATTAAAAGCCATAACACATTTCTATGTATGATCATTATATATTAAATTTGTTTTTATTTATGTTTTACCTTTTTGCCCAATGTTTATAGATTAAATCTTATGGTAGAAGTTTAATATAAATGTCAAAATTAATTGCGCCGCCTACTGTTGTAGAAATCCATAGCAAAAGAACAATCATGAATGGTTAATTGCATTTGTGTCAATATAAACCCCAGAGTGTAACACATAGGAACCTAAATCATTGAAGTGTGGAGGATTAAATTTAATTTCTATTGATATTTGTTCACATATATGAATGTTGCCATTTTTGCACAGACAGTTCAGTGTCTGTTCCCTCAGGACAGACATTGATCAAGCAAACCCTCATGGCCTTAAGAAAACCCAGCTAATTTATCAAATAGCTTTAACATAATGACATCTCATCTTCGTCCTGCTCTCTATCAAGAGTGGTAACGTCAATTTTATATTGGCATCTGCTGAAATAATGGCGGCCCAACTGTAAAAAGAAACGATGAATAATTCCCTCTTAAGTATATCACTCTTCGACTGGTTATTGACCAGTGCAGGCTAGTCTGCTGCATTTACATTGCTTTATGCAGATCCATACTCTTATGAATAAATCACACAAAGCTAGTTCAAGGGTTTGAAGTTAATAAACAAAAGAGGGTCATCTGCTGCTATATAGTGTGAAAAAGAAAATTAAATTAGTTCTTTCAAGGCTTGTGATTTTATGCTTTAGGACAAAAAATGGAAACCTAAAAAGCTAATTTTTACTGCTGTCTAAATACATACAGTAAATGTTGGTCTAACTGTCTCTGTTTCAACAGAGTAACAATAATCTAGGATAATAACCGCAATTGGCATGTTACAACTGAGAATTCACTGTTTCTCTCAAATAATGTGCAACTATAACATTCAATACTATTGTTAATAAAAAGATTTACTGCTGCATTTATGCCAGATTTAATCTTTGAGTACTTTGCATTAGGTTTTGTGCACATATTTTTATTCCTGAACAAAGGCTAACTTGAGAATTAGTACAAAACATTTTAAACATATTATCATTATAATTATAACAATCACTATCTTAAACATCTGACAGTTTGCAAGCCTTTCTACAGTTTTCTTACAGCAGAAACTGATCTAAAAAATTGCACATCCAGCAAAACATTGTTATTATTGAACTTTTTCATAAAATGCACTGAATCCAAAGTTAATAAAGAACCTGAGACTCTTCTTGTCTCGACTGACAGGTGAGTGCTATCTTTCTAACTAGTTTTTAATTTGTTGAAACAACTGCTAAAGTTTTACAGAGTTTATTCCCCAAAATAAAAACCTGTCAGACTGATGTTATTCACTGACAGCCCAGAGGACAAAAAGCACTGATAGGGTCTGACAGAGTCAACAGTGTGTTACGAACTAAAACAACAAGGACGACAGAGAGGCCTTAGGTAAAGTGTTGATTAGGCAAATTAGGTCTGAAATGTGAAAGGTCTCTTGTAGCTGGAGAGTTGAGGTGGAGCTGGGAAAAGGAGCCAGAACAACACAGGTAGATAGATAGATCGATAGATAGATACTTTATTGATCCCCAAGGGGAAATTCAAAGTCCCAGTAGCTTTAGACAATACACACAACATACACTTTAGTTCAACCGTATACTACAAAATCGACGGAATACTGAAATGTGACACACTGACCAGCTCAACATCACTATGAGATGAAAGTATTAAAGAAAAACACTGGAAACCTAAATACTAAATTTAAGACAGTTACCAGCTCAACATTACTAAGGCAGCTAGAAAGGACAGATAAATGAATATGAGCATATTAACATCAATAAATATGTGCATATGTCATGTAGACATTAAAAAGTAGTATATAGTAATATAGCAGCGCAGCAGTATATATATGTAACAGTACAAGTGTGGATATTTGAGCAGATGAAATAACTTGTAATAAAGAATTAAAGTGGCAGTACATTGATAGTAAGCTAAGTAAACAAACACTCAGTAGGACAAATAATACTCTGTACTCGATGGATTATGCGGAGAAGTCTCCTTCTCTCCCACCCTTCAGTGAAGCGTTATGCAGTCGTATGACCCTTGGTACAAACGACTTCCTGAGTCTGTCTGTTGACAGGTTTTATACTCACATATTTCTAACAAGGTAAATATGATTTTTTGTTTTTTTTTACCTATCAAGAAACTGATATGAAACAGGAATCTGATATGTTTAAATGTATTACATTTGTGCTTTCAGAACTACTGTTCTGCCACTGGGGCTCTCGACTAAAGTCAAACATTATATATAGGATTTTTTTTTTCTGGCTATTTTAAATGGGGACATTTTTAGATATACAGTTATGCTATAGAACTAGGCATCAACTAGTTGTTACTCAGTAATAGTGCTTTATTTAATGGGTCTGATAATAAGAGACCTGCATGCATGCCCTAAGCTATTGATATTACTTTTCAGTTTAAATTACTATGAGGCCTTTAGGTCTAAACTCAATAAGACTGGACTAACTGAGACAAAGCTTGCTGAAGACCAGATATCATTATGCAATTTAGTTTTTTCAACAACAAAAAAGTCACTAAATTACAGACAATATGTTTTTCAAGATAATCATCATGCAGACACTAATGATGTATCTAAGGAAAATGCAGAAACTCACCAAGGAAGATCATTACACAGTGAACTAGATAAGTATTAAACATCTGAATTGGGCAATCAAAAAAGGTCAAGAACTTTAGTCCGTTGTGACACTCTGTGTAAAAGGTATAGTTTGGTACAATCTCTGACCAACTGAACATTAAACTAGACTTTTCCTATATTTTAAGACTATTTGTAAATGCATCCAACAATTTAAAGCGGTTGTATGGGAGCCAGGGCATTAAGGAACAAATGAGTACTAAAAAAACTATCAAGCATCACTGCACATCAAACAGCTGCAGAGTTGTATGCATGACTTGCTCATCGGTCCATTTTCTTTCTGCAAAGTACCCCATACAAAATGTAACAATCCAAATAAATGTTAAAGAGGAAAGTGAGCTTCCTCACCTTCCTCCACATGCTACACATCTGGCTGGTGTCTGGGCGCATTACATGAGCGAATGGGTGAGTGACCCAGATTCTCTAATGGGATTTTAGGTGTCTAAACTATGTTTTTTTTTTTCTTCCAGTGACAGATGTTTCTCTTTGATCATTCCATAAACACCAAGCCAGCAAGCCACTGATATGGATGAAATATCAACCTCATTCATCAATATGTTCCCTTGTTTTTATTCGAAGTCTGGTGTGTTTAGTATATTTTGAATGTTCAAAACTTTCAACTCTTATTGTTTACCTAAAATTAAACAATTTCTTTGGTCAGACAGAAAAGAACAACTGATACTTCACTTTTCCCAGAGAACACATCGAAACACACAGTCTGATCCTATCTGAGATGTCATGCTGTGCTGAAGGTAATGTGTTTCCCCCACAGTAACAACCATCTGTCATTAGTGGAGATCAATGAAAATGATATATGAAGATTAGTTCCTGGTCTGACAGAAGCACTCAGATATGAGTCTGCACACGGCCACAGCTATGGTGCACAATCCTGACTCAGTGGGTGAAAATCTTGATGTTATATGGCTTCAGATGGGCCCAGTGCTGACACAGGATTGGACATAAAAAGTATTTTTACGTTTGTGTGAAAGATTTTACAACAACTACCATAAACCATTTCAGTTCAAATGTTTAGATTGTGATCTACACATTTGTTACACCTCATACTCAGCAGAAAAGGGAACAACACACAATGTTGTGTGTCAAGTACATGACACCTGTGTCTTGGATTCACCGTGTGACTCCTGAAGGCCAGGATCGCTTCAGCGGCTGTACCAGTACTGTTTGGAAAAAGAACAGTGCCACTGGATGATCCTTTAATGACCATCTTATCTAGGAAATATGTTGATCAGCTGAACTGAAACTTTCCTTGTATTTGAAGCATTGGATAGTTTTGGTAACCCAGCATAAGGATTACAACACAGATACAAGGATCATTTTGAATATAGACAAAATGTCTGACACATTTTATGGATCTGCTCCTGCCAATACTACAAAGTTATACATTTTGCAGCTTTTAATGGCAGAGGGAAAATTTTTATTCTCCATCATCAGTGACCATGCTAATTAGCCTGAGCATTCAGGGCAAGCTGTCTTATGTGGATCTAACTGTAGAGGAGCAGAGAGCCAGGGGGAGGATCTGAGCAGCGCGTCCACAATAATGATTAACAGCGCTAAGAACCTCCTCCTGCACTCTGCTTGAGTGGTGTACATTGCAGCTTTAAATATTGCATAATTATAAAGTGGAAAGACACTTGTGTGAAGTTCTCAATTGGCTTTAAACTCCAATATATCCTAATGATGATTTAAAATACAAACGGTGTATTATCTGTTTTTTCAATATAAGTATTTAATAATTGTTCACAACAGGAAAGAAAGATAAAAAAATAATAGTTCTTATTTCTTCCAAAATTAGAGAAATTGGAAAGGATTAAAATCTGTAAGTCAAAAGTTTACAGCATTTTGAAATTGATTCTCAATAACCTGATTTTATTTTGGTTTATGTTTGCCGTTTTTTTTCTATGTCTGGATGAGCCTGGGCTTTCATCGTTTTGATAGTTTAATATTAAATTTGAGATTGAAAATGATAATTTACAAATATGTAAAAGGAATGCGTGCATGTTGCACCAAATGCAATACACTCTCCATCTCTGATTAGACCAATAAAAACAGTTGTATAATGACACAAAACCAACACAACTACCTGAATTTGTTCTTATTTGTGCATGTACCAACACCGTCACACACAACCCTATGCACTTTCCTCTCTCATACACCCGGGCAGTGGGGATTGCTTCGGAAAAACAGCACCTGCTCCTCCATTTGAAAACTATTTAGGGAGGCATCAAACTCTATCAGGGCAGGTCTGATTGCGGTCGCCTCTTCACAGTCCCCCAATCACTCAGTGAGTCAATTAGCCCCCCGCCCCTGCATACAAGCTTGCTCAGACACACTCACGTACACACAGGCAGTATGCACAACAGACTCTAATCCCCCTCTGTCCGCTGTGGGTTCCACCAGGGAATGAGAGTCCATTGGCGACCTCCCAGCAACACCTGAGGTCCCCCACCCACCCTCCGCTGTCTTCCTACCCCTCATACTCAACTCACTCTCAGCTAATAGTGCTGCTCCAAGGGCACCCGAGCCACAATGGCATTCAATTCACCCCATTGTACCCCTTTTACCAAGCCTCATACCAGCAGCTCAACAGCTATTTAACACATGATAGGAAAAGTAGGATTGCGGGGGAAAGTGAGTGAAGTAGGAAATCAGCAAGCCGACAACAGGGGTGAGGCGTCTGCTCACCTCTGTGATGATTTACTTTGCTCACTCGAGGCAAATTTGATTGCGTTATTCTCTGTGCATGTGCTATTGTCAGTCCTCGCATTTGCCAGCGTTTAGAGAGCGCTTGTGCGCTTCAAGGCAAATTTCATGTTGGATCCATTGTCACCTATACGAACGACTGTGGAAGCGTTACGTCCACTCCTGGGCTCGGCGGGCGCCGTGCTCTCTCCCTCTCACAATTGTGTATTTATTCAGGCCCTTTTGAAATAATCGAGTTGACACATCTGTCAGATGGTGAGAGGAGGAATGCTAAAAGGTCACCGGGCGAGGTACCAGCTGCTCCCGCGCCGAACCTTTCCTGCCTCCAAATAGCACAGTCATTACACCACAACAGATGGGACTCCTGCCTTTCATTTCTGCCTCGCTCGCACACGTTCACAGACACGCAGGAGTGAGTACACGCCTTGATGCAACCATGCCAGACGTTTGTCACAGACAAGACAGGAAAACAGGCAGAGACATGTACTGTACGCATCTGCAGACACACAAATACACACATTTATTCCTTCCCTCTGTCATTGCATCTCTTGCTTTCGCCTGCTCTCTTTGTGCTCTTTCTCTTCCAGATCTGCTTTCCATGTACAAGGTCAGTATCAACCGCCTGTTGGGAAAAGCATTTTCTTGTTCCTGGTCAATGACAAAAGACTGAATCAAAGATGCTTTTTGTGCAGCTTGCTTTTTCATTGGGCTGAAACCATTTATAGTTCCACTTGGAAAAAATTATGGCTAACATTTTCATTTTAAAACAAAATTACCAATAAATAAAAAAATCAGGGTTTTTAATTGTCAGTCAAATGTGGTGTCACATATGAACATCTGATAAAATCAGTGAAAGTAGAGGAAAGTAAAGCTAGAGCTGAGTATCATCCACATAAGAGTGAAAGAGAATGTTAAATTTCTGGTCAACATTGCAGAGAGTAGGAATATGGGGCATGGCTGGTTTGACATGGGATGGATTGGGACTAAAAGACCTAGAAAAAAAATATATTGTGGGCAGAAAGGCAGTAATGAAACCAGTAGAGGGAACTATGAGTGACGCCAATTGACGATAATCTGTGGAGAAGGATGGAGTGAGAAATTATATAGAAGACCACAGTCAGATGAAGGAGAATGAGGATGAGAATGTGAAGTAGACGAGAGTCTGTTGCCATCAGAAGATCGCTGGTGATTTTTTTATGTTACAGTATTGCGACAGGGATGGAAATCAGACTGGGATTGTTCATAAAGATTACTGTGAGTTAAATGGACATGAAGTTGAGAGGTAATTGTTTTTTCAAGTAATTTGGAGTTAAAAGGTAAATTAGGGAAGGTGCAAACATTTCTGTAATTACTGGGATCTGAGTCAGGCTTATTCTAGTATAGCAGGGTAATAATACTAGTTTTGAAAAGAATATTAAAAGTTCCAAAGTTAAGTAAATAGGGAAGAATGGCAATAATGAAGGGTAGAAGAGCCTGAAGGCAGGATTTGACCATGGCCATTGGGATTCGATCAAATATGCATGTGGAAGATTTAGATTTATACATGATGTAAAATATATTAGAGATGCTTGGAAGCAGAAAACTCAAAATTGGCTGACAGTGAGAAAATAAATTCACAATGGAAGGGAAGTGATGTGATAGGAGACAAACTGATGAATCTTGTGGATGATTTAATAAAGAACAGTTGGTAATTAATTAATTAATTACCTTAATTAACAATGAGAGAATTCAAATGTGAACAGATGAAAAATATGCATGTCTACTACTCGTAATTATTTTCATGAGTAATCATAAACTCATGATGTTGGTTCTACGTTTTGAATATTTTAAAAATGTTTGTCCAGAACGAAGATAATTTTGATCCTGTGATAAATTTGCACAGAATAATCATCTTCATCCCTACTTTTAAGTTTCTCATTACTCTTTACAACAAAGTAAAAGTTCTATATGAGGCCCAGAATCATTGACATTTTCAGGGATAATTACAGCCAGTGGGATGTGATGGCATGCTCCCTTAGATCGCCTCATTGTGAAACGTAAAGAAAAGCCCAAAGCCTTCCTCCCAAGTACTCCTTTGATGGAGCTCCTCACATTAAAGTTTTCTTCAACAGAAAAAGTTTGGTGAAGACTTGAAACACCTTTTTCTGATGACTGCATAAAAAAAATCCACTACGTGCCCCGAGCATTAGAGATATGTAGCAACCTTCTTCACCTTGTATGAAAACCAAATAAGTTGAAACATTTTGAATATACTTCAAATATCCTGAATAGCTCAACCAGCCCAGCGGTCTTCAAGCTCCTCATTTTTTATTAATGTCTTCAACATTTGGTGCACTTTCTTCTTCAGCAGAAAAAAAGTGTTTACCTACTTACATTGCACTGCTATTGTTTCTATTAATGAGTTTCAAGGTGCATTATGCAGGAGTAGGTAGGGTTATAAACTAGCAGGCTGTAAAGTAAGGCTTGCTGTATGCAAATGTGCTGGAGCAGAGTTTGTAAAAGTCATGCACATTAAATTACAAATTGATGACAATGCTGTTTGGTGTGGAAAAGCACGTTAAAATTTTATTACTAATAAGTCCTCATTGATCTTCTAGGTCCCACTGAAACACATACATAAGTTAAATTCTGTGTTTTAAATAAGATTGGTGAAGATCATTGCAATGCACTGTAAAGTAAGCACTTTCCCCACATAACCAGATAATTCAGCAACCCAGAAAAAAGGGGCATCTAAAGAGCAACGGAAGGCAGAGAACATTCTGACTAATACTGCATAAATCATGCAAATGCTCTGTTAGGGGTTGCCACTGTTTATGGTTCATTGTATGGAAGACATTACTCAGATGCGACTCTTGCAACAGATTGAAGCATTACCTTTTCATGTCTGTTCTTCTTCTGTTATGCAATGGCGCGGTAATATACTGAAACCTGTCCAGGTGGACACCACAGTCACGCTGTTAATTTTTTACTTATTTTACATAGAGACAATGCACAACTTTTATTGTGTCATAAACTGGTATAAATTTCATCTGTGACATATCACCCTGAGGTTTAATCCCCCTCCTTCCCCCCCAAAAGCATGCAAAGTCTATTAAAAGCAAATCAATTACATCACCACAATGTTATTCCAATTTCTAGATAAGGTCAAATGTCAACTGTACAATAGAAATAGAGATGATAAAATCACCTTGATTAAATGTGCTTTTATGTCACAAGCAATAGAACTTTTTTTGGTTTTCCTGCTTGGTTAACTTTATTTTGGGAGTTGAAATTATTAGTGATGCAGTGTTCTGCTCTGTGCTCAAGTCTTATGGTGTTTCACTCTGATTTGACATTTAGTCTCAATCTTGACTGAAGTGGACGTTTGGATTGCTGATTTAGACTTTGATGTTTAACAATGATTTTGTGGGTGTGTGTTCCCCGGGTGGTTTGTCTCCAGCGTCTCTGTTTTGGCCCTGTGATGAATGGAGACCAGCCTAGTGTGAACCCTTGTCTCCTCTTTTAATGGCTAGATATTTCACTAAGCAGATGCTGAAAATGAAGAAGTGCTTTTCTCATGCTTTGTTTCAAGCTTTTGGTTTTGCTCTTGTGTTACTGAAGTGTAATATTTTGTGAAAGGCTTCCATTAACACCCAAACTATCACCTACAATGACACGCACATTATCTTGAGTGGCTATGTCTTACCAGTTTTTTGTGCCACTTCAGAGTGTATTTGTCATACCCATATGTGGCCCATTAACATTGCCATCAGAGGCAGTCTTGGCAGGAGCCTTCACAGCACAAACAGAAGTGCCTTGGAGCTCCTTTCTGTCCCTGCACCACGTTGTATATGCCAGCATCATGTGTGCATCGAGGAACGGAGGATAACAATCAAATGTGATTTGATGCATGACAGTTTACAACTTGTATCTCTCTGTGCTGTATGTGTCTTCATTGTCTTTCTGAAGCAACTGTCTGCCAAAATTAATAATCTGCTCTTCTTTCAGGTTTTCTATTTGTGACCCTCAGGGCTGAGTGCATGTGTGTGTCATTTACATACAGTGATGTGATTGATGCCCTGTCCTTCACTTTGTTGCGGGCGTCTCTCAGATTTAAAGCCCCTTTAACCTCAGAACCCCATTTACAAAGCAAACATAAAGCTGTCTGTTTACTTTATGAAGCTCATGCCTCAGACCTTTAGCAGATTTACTGCCATTTTTATGCATTTGCTGGTACTGGAATGTGGTCATGATAATGGCGGACAAACAGCTGGTGACTGACAGAGAAATATGCATACTTGGCGCTTTGCTTAATAGAACCGGAAACAAGATTGAATCAGAACTTCTAATCAGGTCAGTCTACAGATCAACATTTATGAAGTTACGAATGAGATTTATTCCATAACAAAAAAATCACAATATGTTTCAAATAAAAGATACAAAGATAAGAAATTCAACTTAAAATAAAAGCTGGATGATTGACTTAAGTGAATCATCCATTCACTTAAGTCAAGTAGGAAGGAAACTTTTAAACCATGAAAACCATTGAGATCCCTGGCTATGTTGTTAATATATTTTATATAGATTTTATGAGATAGATAAAGACAATTAACTGCATATTTTTGAGATGAAAATGATGCATAGTTTTCAAATTTTATGGACTTTTGGGTAAAAAGTTCTCTTTCGTCTGGGATGATGGGTAAAAGTTCGGAGGAGGTAAGAGTTTGTCCTGTTACTGGAGGATTGCAATTATAAATTTTGAGACTTTTTTTAACCTAAACAAATTAAAACACCAATTCATCACCTGTTCAGAACAAGTCATTAAGCATGACATTAAATGAGAAACAAGTAGAAAACAGAAGCATCGTAGCATGTTACAATAGACATTTGAGCAATGTTGCAAATATTTAAATAACAGCTTATCTATACTGATTGTTTTGGCATCTTACCCTTAAGATGCCACAAGTGTATTAATGTTAATTTAAGTCGATTAGGAATGAAGTGAACTAATTGCCTACAACTATCTAGGTATATCTCTCCAAGCATGTAAAAAGTTTTGAGAATAATTTGTGGCTTTTCTGCCCTTTCTCATTGAATCTGCTCTAGCCTGATTCCTTCTTTGCTTCAGGGCATTAAGCTCGCTGCTGAGTCCTGGGTCTGGTTGGGAGGCCATTAAGACTCCAGGATCTTATTACTAGCAATCAGTCAGTCTAACGCTGATATACTATGACAGTTATTAAGAGCACATTGCCTTCAGCCATGAGTGTTGATCAGTGTAGTTTAAACTTTTTGTGCTGCTGTCTTCAGCCTAACACCACTCAGTGACTTTGAATATGTCAAATTTTTAATCCATTAAAAAGTTATTTTGTTCTTCAAGTTTTTGAACTATGACCAGCAAAGAAATATTTCTTAATGCTGTCTTTACACACACATTTCATTGACATCCTTTTCTTTAACCTATGCCCTTCATAAAATCAAGACAGTGGCAATAATCCTCTTTAATAGCAGATGACAGCGCCACATAACTTCTGACATTAGCTTTTAGCCATCACTTTTGTTCCAGCCTTGGTTTTGACAGCCGATGTGTCTGTCAGCAGTAGCTGCATTGGAAGTTTCTCCTGGTGTCATTGCCTCTTTCTCTCTTTGGTAATGTCTTTGCGAGCGCAAAGATCACGGAAGCTCATGATCCAACCATGACTGGACCAACATGATCTGTAAAACATGTGATTTTATCCATAATGCTAATGCAATTGTCACATACAACCACAAATTAAAATTTTGATGACAAACACAAGACAGAGGATGTTTAAAGCATTGTTTGATCCAACCATCCAAAAATGGAAAGAGTGCTGCAATAATTTTTACTAAAGTTAATCGAGTTAAGGCTTAGAAATAATTTTTCAGAGTGAGCCAAACAAAATTACAACTGTAACACTAACTTTTGTCATTAATAATGAGGAAAATGTATCAAGAAATGTAGCTATTTGTCTTTTCTTTGTCCTGTTTAACTTAATTTCTCCAGCCACCTATTCATTGCAAGGTCAATACTTAAAGCCTGACCCCTGTATAAATATCTGTAATAAATTCATTGTGAATATTAGATCTATTTAAAAAAAAAAAAGGTATCAAGAAGTTGTAAAATACTGCAAATTAGAGTCTGGAAATTCATTACAGCCTGACATAAAAAATTTATTTGAATCCCACCTGTTAAAGAAATATATGTCTGAATTAAAGCATGGATGAACTGAATCATTCTGAGATTTCTTGTATTTACAAGTCTTCTGATCCTGAGGCTGAGTGGTGCATTTAGAGCTGTTAGTCCAACAGGAGGATGAGACATGGGAAAAGGAGTCCAGGGGATGACATAGATGGGCGGTGGGGTAGCCATATGGCTGCTGACAAGAAGAAGGGGCAAAGCTGACAGAGCAGAGGGAACGGAGATGGCAGGCACGGGGGGGAGAGGAGGAGGAAATCACACTGGAAGGGCAACATGCTACCCTTGTGCCAAGGCGCAAAGTTGCAGCCGCCTGTTCGTGTGTGTGTGTGGACGTGTGTGTCACTGACTGACAATGCTGCTGATTGGATCCAACATGGAGGCCTGCGTTCTGACAGCACTGATGCCTCAAGTCTGGACAGGGCTTGGACTATGTGAGTGACTTGAGAACCAGATAGAGAAAGACGGGGGGAAAAAAGTATGTGTATTTCTGTGTATTATCTGTCTCTGTGTGGGGGGGTGCATGTCTGTGTGTATGTATGTGTGTGGGGGTGTGAATGTGTGTGTGTCTGTATGTGTGGCCCAGCGTGGGTGTCAGCCAGCATCCTCTGGACGCCTAAGGAGCCTCGCTACCAGCTGGGTAAGGCAGGTGCTTAGCTGCCCCCTTATGCCCTCTGGCCCTCCCATTACTGCTGCCCCCCAGGCTTGCTCAGTCAACTGCCACTTGCTACCAGATCAATATTATCTCAGACTGAGGACAGCATGTCATTCCACCACTGAGGGGTCAGACAACCCAAGCTGTTAGGCAGCATCAGGTACAAACTGTTTTGGGACTGTGCCCCATTAATATTCGACATTCCTCCCCTGCTGGATGGGAATTTAACTTTTTTAATTGATTTTAAATTAAATTACTTATACATACATGGAACGGTGTGTAAAAAGCCTTAAATAAAACCATTAATAAAATGGGTAGTGCCACATTTAACACCCTAAACCTTTCCTGAAAAATAAATGTAACTGAAGTAATTTTTATTTTACTTTTTTCAAATTTTTTTTAAAAGTTGATATTGTCTCGACATACTGATATTTATGTATCCCTTTGTAATGTTTAAATGAGACATTACAAAAAAATCAATTTCTTTTAGACACCCTTCAAAATGGGAAAGATAAGAAAGCATCTTAGGACCATGCACAGTAAGCAGGGTACAGGGGCTCTGGTATGACTTACACAAACAAATAGTAGGCCAATGCCAGAGTTCACTTCATATAGTGTATATTGTGTTTTTCTTCTGGTGAAAATTTTGAGAAGCTGAGCAGCAGATTTACAGAAGATGTTCAGGCAGGTTAAAAACACACAAAAACATCAGTACCGTAATTACAAAAGCCCAGATTTTAGACTGGCTCCCTGTGATGCTTTGTAAGAAATATTTCACTTTGTAGCATTTTGATATTTCAAGACTTTGCATACTCCTATTTTAACACTCAAATGTTAAAGACAGGGCAAAGGAAGAAGCTGCAGCGTTAGCATCCCCTTCCAGGTAGAATTTCCCTGTATAAATCCAAATCGGATGGTCTCTATTGGAATATTCTCACATATCAACTGAACATATATAGGACTTTTCCAGTCATACTAACAACTCAAAGCGCTTCACACTTTCACAAATTCACGCACTCACATTTAAACACCAATAAGTGCCTTGCCCATGGGAACACTGACATGTGACCGAAGCAAGCCAGAGTCAAATCCAGAACCTTGCAAGACAACTATTCTGCTCTCTGAGCCACAGTCACCCCCATATTGTCATATTCATATGTATTCTGTGTTTTCTGACCGATTCTCGATGTCCAAAAACATCCCCTAGAAATCTTAATTTACAATGGTCAGTTTTCACTGTTGCCCCTGGTCTGTGTTGGCCACTGTTAAGAATGTGTTCTTCTGCCTCTCTCCCCAAACTTTTTTTCCATATGGCTTAGATATGGAAATAGATATGGTTTCCATATCTAAGCCATTTTTGAGACATTGTTCCTGGGGAAATGTTCTCTGATTTTTGTTGTAAATAAAAGTCCTATAACTGGGACAGTCTGGCCTCTTATCAGTCTATTACAGGTGTGGGAACTGACAAGAATTAGTTTTATTAACAGCAGCAATAGCATTAATTGACTCATGAGCTGAATATGCATTCTTCACTATAATTACTATACCATCTCTTTGAGGAAAACCTTTGCTGCAGAGAAGCTTTCTGCTGACGAACCGAATACTGAATGTGCACACCAACTGTTTTTTTTTTTTTTTTTTCTGCAGCATTCCCAGTGCTGAGATTGTTTTCATTCCTGCTCAAGTAGTGGCACAAAAGTGATAAGTAGGTAATGACTTCTAATTAGCCATGTCCCACAAACATATTAACAATAATCAACAAGGTTCCATAATGTTTCTTAACATCTGCGCGAGGCTGAGCGCTTTCATCAGTGAGGGTTGAATGATGGCCCCGTTGTAATGCGGCGTCGAACTCTTAATCGTTGCTTTGTACCTTTTCACGTGCGGGTTCACTTTAGAGGCGCCTAAATCAAAACAGGGATTCTCAATTATGCAACGTCCCATTTACATATGCTAATTAGGATCATATTAATTATCTTGAAATTGGGTAATTAGTCAATCTCATTTAAGGGATTGTTCATTACACTAAATGCACAAGAAAGTTACCCCCCCAACATCCCTTTATCCGTTTCTGGCTGTGCGTATGTGCACGCGTGGAAGAGAGAACTGGGCTGCCTGCCACATCTGAATCAAGCCCCGGTGGTGTATTTAATAATTTAAGCATCCCAGCTCATATAAGAGATGCACCCACAGCTTTCATCGTTACCAAGCATATGGTTCCATAATGAGCCGGCTTGCTTGTAAAATAGTAATGCCAGTGTAGAGCTGAGCAGAAGAGACAACAGCCAGGCTTTTTCTCTGTTTTTAGCCATTCAGGCTGGCTATGCTGCCAGGGGTGGCCAATGCAGCATACAAGCTTGTTTGGGTTCCTCTGTTACGAAGACGACCCTGGGAAGGCCAATTTGGGCTAACCATGAAAGGAAATGGAGAAAAGCACAAGCAGAGAGAGAGAAAGAAGATGTACAGTAATGGCAGCAACAGAGGCAGCTGAACGCATCTTTCTCTTCCCAAAACAAACAGTTTACCTCGGCAGAGACGAGATTTAAACGGGCACACAGCTGTGAGCTGCATACACAGCCAAGGTAAACATATTATCACACTGGCTGTCTGATCTTTTGTATGGCAGAAAAATATACTTACTGAAACTACATAATCATTCTTTTATTCCAAATGATGTGAGTCAAATTTAGCTGTGTTAAAAGGGGAAGAAAAAACAAAAGCATTTTGGCTCTGATATGTAATACAGTTGCTGAAGTTCCTTTGCTTTGTGCCCAAAAAAAACACAGCAGGATTCTAGATTCTGTTTTAGGTCTGGAAGAACTCACTTCCTCATGGAGGCCCTGAGGCATTTTGGGACATGGGGTCCTCTTCTTGATGTCTTCACCGTCTCCTTTTATTCTAATCTCTGACACACCTTGGTGTGGATCATATGTATGTGTGCTTGCTTTCAGAAGCTTGCATTCATATGCAAGTGTTTATGTGTGACACATTGCAGTGGGGGGACAAATCATCTTCTGAAGACTAAGAGAAGATAATGGATGTTGCTATGCCCTTCAATTGTACTTGAATAGGAATTACCTCTGTGGCTGATAGGGATAAAGGGAGGAGTTTTCATTTAGTGATGCATGCAAATGACACTTGGGATGAAGGGATGAAAGTTTACATGTAGACCTTCAATTCTATCTTGTTCATTCAGAAAAGAGGTGTTGGATTTAAGGAAAGTAGGAAATACCTTTGTGATGCCCCATTTTTTTGGTGAAGAGCTATAAAATGCATAAAAATTAATGCATGCTGTGTTTTATTAAACCCAGTCTGTAAATTTTTGATTATTTTTTGTTTTCAGTGGAACAAAAAAGAACATCCAGTGGGGATATTTAGATATAATTAATACCATATGAATCCAATCTAAAATGTTCTGGCTTAGGGTTTATCTTTGTAAATCTCTGATCCACCCAAACCATGTTTAGGCCAATTTGCTTCCCTTAAAAAAAATAGAGGTAACCTGCTTTCTAGATAAAATGTTATGGGTTGGGTTAAGTCACTGTTGTAACTAAATACATATTTAGAAGTCTGTCTGTTCCAGCATGACAGAAAATCTACAAATACAGTAAATGTTTTTTTGTAAATTTGCAATTTTTACAATTATAGAGGAGAATGGAACTATGAAGTCATCAGATTTCTCTGTTTTTAACAAAATCAAAATTTTAGACAGTTATTGAGTTATTGATGCCCCTAACAATCCATTTAAAGTAAACGTATCTTAAGGATTTTTTTTTTAGGTGTATGCTTTCTGACAGTTTTCAGGGACTTCTAATTATTAATAGTTGATTTTCTGTCTCTGTGCAGCATGCTGTAAGTACGGCAGGGCTATTATTCATCACCGATTAAATGTGAAGTTTTAGGTTGGAGTTTTTGCGAAAGCGAGTATCCTACTGGAATAAATGATTTATTTTTCATTCACGTTAGCCCCATTTGGTGAATCAAATGGGAAAATGTAATCGGTAAATACATATGAAAAGAAGTGGTCTGTTTTGCTTCTCAAACTTTTATTTAACCTCCTTCAGTAGATGCTCTTAGTTACAATGCAGGGACATTAGAGCAGACTGAGTATCAGAGGAACACTCAGCTCTGTGTGGCAGCTCAGCCCTTATGCCCCTCTTGTTTTGTCAAGGCATCCCTCTGATCAGCCCGAGTGCTCTTCTGCTCATCCCAAACGTCCCTGTGCTTGGGTCGAGTGCCACTTTGGTGTCACCCCTCAGGGCGAGCTGCACAGAAGAGGTGCCCTTTGGCATTTTACCCTTCCTCAACCCTGCTGAAGAGTTGTGAAACGGACGGCGCCGCTGCTGGTGACACAGAGGCACTCATGGCTGCAGCTGATTAAAAGAAAAAAACAGACCAACTGACATATTTTGCCTCCCTAAAATCAAAAATGCCGGGTTCAGGTTGCTGCTGAAAACAGGAGAGGAGCCAACGCTTTCATGGTTGATTGCGTTTATCCTCCCCACTAGGGGGAGCTGTGGTATACCCTTAGAACTAGTTGTATAGCAGCACATGAAAAAAGCTTGAAACAAAACATGTATTGTGAGCTACAATGTGAGATGCACTTCAGCAATCTTAAAGATGTGTTTATATTATTTTTCGTTAACCCTTGTGCGATTCTAATATTGTCTTACGGGTCAAAAATTACCCGCCCTAACAAATGCCCCAAAATAAAGCAGATTAATAGAATTTTAAATCCAAAATCTATTGTGCATGATGAAACAATCTGATATTTATCAATTCAACTCAATTCAATTCATTTTTTATCATGTATTTTTGTTATACAATACAAAATAAACAGTATTACACACTTTTTATTTCTTTTTACAACAAACCATGTGTTGTAGCAATTTTCTTTTTCACAATAAAGGTTCATTATTGTAATTATATAAATGTGAAGTTATTACTTTTGAATTAATTATATTGAAAAAAGTGAAGAATTTGGAACTTTTTTTGTCAACTGTTCAAGTGAATTATAAAAATACCTCTCGTAACTCAACAAAACAAAATGTTTGAGTTTTTGAACAATTTAATAACAGTTCTTGTTGATGTTGAATTGTTGTTCAACGTCAACATCTCATAATTATGTGGGATGTTCAACACAAGACGAAGAACATCTTTTGCTCAACATGAGGTGTTGAACATAAAGTGAAGAACATCTTCACGAGATGATGTTCGTTTCATGAAGATGTTCTTCTCCTCTGCATCCTCAACACAAGATGAAGTACATTTTCAATACATAAGATATTGAACTTAAGATGAAGAACATTCCCATGAGATTAAGATGTTCTTCATCTTATAAAGATGCTCTTATGTTGAACATCTTCAACATAAGACAAAGACCATCCTATCTTTCCTACCCCACGTTGAACATAAAATGTTGAACACAAAGTGTTCAAGAAAATCTTCACAGCATGAAGATGTTCTTCACCTTATAGACGCTCCTATGTTGAACATCTTCAGCACAAGAATTTGTTCAACATAAGATGTTCAACTTCTTATACTGAAGATCTCATGTAGGACAGTAGGTGAAAACATACAACGAAGCATCTGTTGAGCAGTGAAACGTCTACTCATGGCTTCAGCAAGACACCATCTAGAAAAAGATAGTTTAGGGTATTTTTTCTACAGCTAAACATACTAGTGGGTCACTTTTGACCTGCAAGACAACACAAGGGCTAAAGTAACAACACTGGTTGAAACTATTAAACAGATTTGTGTGGTTGACGCTTTGTGGAAGTGTGTGAATGTGGCCACAGGGCAGTGTTTAGCTCCTGATATGTGGGTTTAACAATAGAAAGAGAACTCCAACGTAACATTTGTCAGCGGCAGTCTGTCACTCGCCTGATTGACTTCATGGGGGGAAAAATGGTTCGACTTCACCAGGGCGTCGCTTGAGTGGCTCTGATCTCCGTTTTTCCACCACTCCAGTTATTTTTCCCTTTTTCTTCCCTTCCCCGCCCTTCTCCATCTCTTTCTCCCACGTCTCTCCTGTCCCTCACATTTCATTGGATTCAGATCTCGCCAATGCTCCAACCTTTCATTATGACAAGACAAAGCTTTAATCTCTCACGAGCCATTTCCCCTTGCGACAGGCGAAAGGAGCCCCCCCCCCCCACACCCACACACACACCCACACCCCCACACACCCCCACCCCCACACACAGGAGGTGCAGTGTATGTCTGACTCAGGTATGTTCATGAATGATTCGAGGTAAAGTGACAGAGTGATAAAAGAAGAAAAAGAGAAGAAGATGAAGCAGTAAAGAGAGGGGTGGTGATACAGTGCAAAACCGCCTTTAGGTTTGGTGATAAAAATAATTTTTTTGAGCATTTTAAAATGTTTTTTTTCCACTAATAATATTCTCTGAAATATTAGTTGCACAAAGGTAAAAGCTGAAAGTTGTAGACTGAAACTTGCACGGAATCGGACCAGAACCGAGCTGGGCGAGTTCAAGGTTTTAATCCAACAGTACTCAGACAGTTGCTCCTCCAAGCTATCCATCCTGCTGACTGGCTGAATTATGGTTTCTGGAAGTTGAGTAGTCGGGGCTGTTTTGTGCATAAACAAATGCGGCCATGAAATTCTCACCAATTACACAATAGTTTTGTATGCAGAGGGTGGCGAAAGGTTTGCCAAGGATTTGTGACTAGAAGGGGTAGAATACATGAGGCTAACAAAAACATTTACGCAAAAATCCCCTCACGCAACAAGAGGACACAAAATGAGAATCAATTTCCACATGACGGCCCAACCATGCAGGTCCAATTCGTGTCAGGAAATATAATATTTTAGAGTAAACATGACAGATATTACTCTAAAATATGTTCAACTTTGTGCAAAACTAAAACAAATGTATCTTATCTGCACGGTGCAGCACTGGTATGAGATATCAGTGTCGGCTGACTCTTCAAAGATCATAACTTTATTGATTTTAATTTTGCATTATCTCTAAGTCTCTAAGTGAGAGTATGATTTAATTTTGACAACGAGAAAATTAGACAAAGTGGCCAACTGTATAAATGCCAAAAAATGAAGAAAGATAAGCATGCTATATACAGATCCTTTTGCATGTACTTGAATTTAATTTCACTGTTATGCGCTGCTATTTGCTTGCAGTGATATTTCTAATTGTTTTCTTCAACGTATTTTTGTCCTTAGTATACGTCTTTTAAAAGACACAACGTCCTCGAAGATGTTTGAGCGGGTTGAGTTCAAAAGAAGCCGTATCAGTCGCTGCGTAATGATGACACATGCATGTACATCAGGAACATCAAATGAGGTGCTGTCATGCTAACACAGAGCCATCCTGTCCCCAGCCTGCCCTGTCCCTTATTTTGCATAGCAGTCTTAAGAGCCACACTTCATAGGGACTTCATAATCACAACCCCTGCTGAGATGACAGCCTGATTGGATATCTGAGGGAGGCACTCGCATGCATTTGCATACTAATTGACAAATATGCCCCCCCTTCTCTTCCCCTGCTAATTCGCGTATACATCCTTATTCTTTTGTCTCTTTCTCCGCCTCTCAGTAAGTTAACGTCACTTGTCTGAGATGCACAATGAGACCATTTGTGTTTGCTGACAAATTTAGTCTGGAACGATTATTTAAATGTGTTGTATATAGAGCCTTGCAAAAGTATTCATTCCTCATGAGCTTTTTCTAATGTTGCTTTGTTAGAGGCACAAACCTTAATGTCTTTTATTTGGATTATAGGTGACAGACCAACTCAAAGTACTGCATATTTGTGGAGAATAAGAATATGTGTAAATAAATTTCTTATTTTTTTTTACAAATAAGAAATCTAAATGGGGGTTTCATTCGATTCATTTTTGATACACCTCAGAAAAATCTGCCTTCAGAATTTCCCATAATTTGTGAACAAACATCTGTGTGTAATTTAATTTCATATTGATACAGCTGGGCAAGTCACAGGGGGATGTTGGAGAACAATCATTCTCCAGAGACCTTATGCTATATTTCTGTTTTTCAAATGTAATTTTTTGTTTGTTGCATATCTGTAGCTGTGGTGTTTTTCATTAAATAAAATTTTCCCAGGATTATGTTTTATTCCTTTAAGTCTTGTGTATACATTTTAAACAAATAAAACCTTCAGCATTTTCATTGTTGTTTATTTATTTTAAGGGAAGATGTACATTACAAAATTTGCTAGAATTTGTCATGAAGGCGAATTTACATCTGCGTTTTTTTTTTTTTACACACTGCCATTCTATGTATTTTATTGTGTGAAACTGGCCATTAGGGTGTTGCAAAGTTCAAAAGAACAAAGAACATTTGAAGCAACTTCAAATGGTTGATGAGTATGCATCACCAGTACAGCCACGGTCCATGCTGGATGACATCACCAAGTTTAAAGAAGGGCAACGGTATAATGATCAAGGCAACTGCAACCGTATGGCACTGCCATCCATTTAAAGAGTTTGATATTAACTGTGCAGGAGTTTTCATACAAATTGTGACTCTGCAGATGCTTTTGTCCATCACATAAATCCATATATGAGCATGAATCCAACACATGCATCATAACTCTCTTCCTTCTCTATCTCACCTCTCCCAGTGCAGGTATTTTTCAGTTTTCATCGATATGCTGTGTTCAGTCAATGAGTGCATCCATTCAGCATTAAACAACACAACTGTTTATGTGAATGCCAGCATTATGCTCAAGTAACTCTCAGTGCCAGAAGAGCAGCGTGAAGCGGTGTTTTAGGGCTCCATGCCAATATCTTTAGTTTTATTATGATACAAGGCAGCAAAATGGTGCGGAGGCAAAGTGAAAGAGAGCATCAGAGCGAAACTTAGGGGAGATTTAATTATTTTTAACCAGAGGCAGTGGGATAAAAAAAAAAAAGGCCACAGACTTAATGACTTAATTTAGATGTTTAATTAGTTGAGCACATATCTCTTTGGCGTCTGCCCTAAGTCATTTTCCCCCAGACCTGTCTTTCTGCCTCTTTGAGTCTCTTTGTCTCTCTTTTCCTTTATCTCATTTCTCTTCTCTGACCACATAAATAATTCCCAACGCCCCTTTGAGCATGCACAGAGCAATAGAGATGAAATATGTATGGATACACAGCGTGGTGCTTTTGAAAAGAACTGTTTCAAAGATACTGGAGTCTACTGAAATCTTCATGAGTGCTTTTCTCCCGTTTTTTCCCCCCCCTTCCAGACAGAATAGATTCTTTGCAAGGCTGCATCAGCTTGGCACTCTCAATAAATAACCCCACAGATTCAGACGAGAGTGAGTACCTTAAGATTCAAATGAATTCACAGCTATAGGCAGGAATAAATACACCTAAAGCCCAACCTGCATATGTGTATACTGATAGCATAGAAAACATGTCATAGTGTCCGTATGTGGATGAAAAGAATGTGTGGAAAAATGTCAACAAATGTCAGAGAAATACTTTCATGTTTTCATCCAAACAAACATGCAGAAAGAAACTCTATAAAAATGGCTCTATTGTGGTGCAACAAATTCAAACACATGAAGGTAGATTTAAAATAACACTTTTAAGGTCATCTATGTGCTTTTAAGATGATAACCATTGATATAAACGTTTTAATTGCCACTATGTTCAGCAATAAAATAACAGTCTAGTGTTGCTTATCGAGGGATTGTTACACATCTCCTATAGCTCCATCATCTGGTTAGAATGTGCTAGTATTAATTTAGTATGGTGTCACCTTGCCTTGAAAGTTGATCTTTCTGGAGTCCATATCAGATCCAGCTAATTTTTGTGTAGGGTATTCAACTAATTTTCTTGAATTGTGTTCAAATCCAATTTAACTGAAGCTGAAATGACTCTCAAACGATTACCGTGTCAATACTCTCAGGCTAAGTATCTGTTTATGATCCTTGACAGCACACCATCATTCCACTCTCACATCGATACCATTTGGTCTTGGTCTACTTATATCATCTGCAGAGTGATTGACGCAGGGAGTATTTATCATCTTCGTCCATTTCTTATGCCACAAGGTGCTGCCCTTCTTGCACACGTTAACGTGGTCACATCCTACCTTAATTTTTGCAATTCCCGTCTTTCAGGTTTTCCTCAGAATCCAAAGCTCAAGCTTCAGTTAGTGCAGACCTAAGCTGTTGTCATCTACAACATCATCTTATCCAGGCTGCATCAGCTGCACTGGGTTTTGGTCAAGCATCTCGTCAAAATCCTTCCCACCTTCGAAGCCATCTCCAGCTTTGCTCTTTAATTGATCAGTGAGCTGTTGCAGTTCTTTATGTGGTTTGTCAAACTTCCTATGTTGGGAGGAAAACACAGATGACTTCCTGAGTGTTAATGGTTTCCCTTCAGATCACACAATCTTTGAAAAAAAAAAAGGTATTTGAACTTTCTGCTGCAAAGTGTAGAGATTAAATTGTTAAGCTCTTTCACTGTGGTGTGACATATTTCTTGCACCTTTGAACTTTCCAAAATTAAACGTCAGCTGTAAGATTTAAAATCTAATAAATCATAAGTGTTCTTGGTTCCAGTTTTTGTATTTGTTTATTTGGACAAACAAGTCCACCTACATCATCAACTCTTGTACCACAGCAAGGCACCATACCTGAAACCCACCCCTTTTTCCTTTCCCACTCCTCTGCAGGCATTTATTTATTTATTTTTTCATGTTATTACAGAATGAGGCGAGATGCGTTTTTAAACAGGATACTTAATAATAGAAGAGAAACTGCAGAAGCTTTGTACAGCAGCGCTGACAAAGAGTAAAGTCCTTGAACCTTACAAGAAAAGAGAAGCAGAGTGATGTTTTCGCACCATAAAATTGTTTGGAAAACATCCCCATTTTTATTATAAAAATACAAAACCACTGTAATTTCAAAAATTGCTGTGTGCAGAGAGCGCTCTTAAGGATGTGGAAGGATTGTGAGAGCTGTCGGTCGTTGCTGTTTAACGTGTGTGCTGAATGCTAAAACACTTCCTGGGTCAATGGGAGGGAGGGGGACTTGGTGATATCATGTTGAATTTTAATGGTGCCCTCTGACATGGCTGCAGGTAATGCTGCAGGGGGCAACATCCCATGTAGACTACTAAGAAGCAACATGGACAGAGAGTGTTTATGCATGCTTGTGTGTGTGTCTACTGAGGTGTGAGTTTGTATTTTTTTTTATGTCCAGCTTGAGCTTGAGTTATTGTCTTTTCTTCTCACACATTTCAGAATGCACAGTGCACACAGTACACACATCCTTACACTTTCTGCAATTGTTTTGGTGCATGAAAGACATAAACAAGACTCCAGGAGGATATTTCAAAGAAAATCACCAACTGACTGAACATCATGGACAACACAGCTGTTCCTGAAGTGTTTCCAATATGTCTTCTTTTATTGGATTCTGTCACAGATAGTTATAATCTAATGCAGTTTAGGTTCTTCTATGAACCTGGCCAAGCCCCTTTTTCTTTGTCCTGTAGTGGAGCTTCATATTGTGGGTTTTCTAATGTCAAAAAGCTGAATAAAGATTTAAAAAATCTCTCAAAATAAGAGTTTCTCATTTGGAATTTAAATACTGCAATAAAAGAGTCAAATGCTTTGGTTCGTTTAGCATATCTGCTGTTTTAAAACTTGGTAACATACTGTCACAAAATTATATAAAGAACTGCCTTCCTACAATACAAAATTTAGAACAAGGACTTATTTTTGTCCACAGAAATAATTGAAAATAAAAGAAATAACTCGGTCCAGTAGTGTGTCCTCGAAGAAATTGTGTTTATTATGTCTAGATATAAATCAGATTTTACAATATAGGCCTTACAATGATAAAATTTAAGCACCCTGATATGACTACCATGGTTTTATTAAGCCCTGCCATGAAACTGAGGATATATCCTGTTCTAAATGACATTTACTCCAGTAATTCAAGATGCACTAAAGGGAGAACTTAAAAAAAAATAAAAAATCCAAGTTTTCAAACTGTACTTCTGACTGTTCTCTCATTTCTCCCTGAAGACAAACTCTCTCTTCACTCTCCAGTTTTCTATCGTCACTTCACTTGCCTAACTGCACATAAACTTGAATTGATCTCAAAAGCCCTCTCCACTAGTCTGCGCGTATGTGTGAGTGTGTTCTTTAATGTTCAACCATATCCTGCAGTTCTTGAGGGCGTGCACGAGTCTCCACTCTGAATTAGAAATTTGCAGGCTCAACCTGATATTGTTCCTACTCCCTGGATCTCAGGGGCTCTGAGAAAAAGAATGTGGTGGTGGAGGGCAGGGCGGAGGGTTTTCTAACTCATACGGGCCTCCGCTGGGATTTCCTTTGACAGTATCAATACTTTGAACTTGCTGTGACACCGAGCATCAGGTCACTGGTGTACAGCTTCCACACAAAGAAGAGTCATACTAATTGGCCCATGTGCACCTGAGAGACAGTTGAGACATCAAAGTGCTTCACAGTTTCATCGACAACAGCTTTGATGGGGTGACTTTGAGACCATAGGTTTGTAGCGGATACATTACAAAAACTACAGAACATGTTTGTTATTGGCAGGGTGGAAGTACACAGGTACGTTGATGAGAGCATTTAAACAACCTAATTTCTAATTTAAAGTAAAGAGATACAATCATAAGAGTTTTTCTGTGCCATTTTCTAAAAGATAAACTTTGGACCTGTACTGTAGCTGGAAAGAGTATAATCACAGTCTCAATGAGTACAGAAAAAAATAATATTGGCTATTCAGATCTACTTAAGTACGAATGGAAATAAGTAATTTCTAATATACAGTGAATGAAAGGCGCGTTAACAACAGTTAAGGGGTTCTCTTATGTGCAATGTATAAAAGGACAGAAGGTTTTAATTAGTGTGAATGCTCTGGGCATTCACACTAATATTGACATCTGCTATGATTTATGATTTCATAAATCATAGCAGATTTATGATTTCTGCTATGAAATCATAGCAGAAATGCTATGATTTCTGCTATAGCATTCTGCTATAGCATATGACATCAATATGATGTCATAGCAGACATCATATTGACTGCTATGATGTCAATATTGACATCATAGCAGATGTCAATATTGACATCTGCTATGATTTATGAAATATTCAGCTTTTTGTGATCATATTGGGCCCCATTGAAATGAAAGGAACTTCCCATGATTTCTGAAAATTCTGCTAAAAACTTTGTGCTTTTTCCAGGCTGACTACTTCCACATACTTTCAGTTAGTAATGCCATTCAAACTTTAAAATATACTCATACTCTTCAACTACTTCAGTTTATTTTATCTTTTTAATATCTTTTGCAGGTTTCATAAAATCCTTCTTCAAATTTGTACTCACATTATGTTTAGTCTTTGGATAAATAAAACACTGAATGAATTCTTTATCATATCAAATTCTAAAGGCAAATAGAGAAGCATTTTAATTTTTGCAGAGTTTGATTATAGTTGGGTCAGATTTCTTACTGTATACCGTACTGTGAGTTTCACTTCTGCTGGCATGTAAATTGGTAGTTAAAATATAAATATACAGGGACCAATTTCTAAAAAAAGGGGGAAAAAAATCATATATGTGTTTATAAAAGCCTCTGAGCCTTATAGCGCCTTCCAGACTTATGGCTGTCCGCTGTGCCTTTGTCTGTCCCTTCATTTTCTATAAACCAGACAGGTGGCAACTTCTGGTGTAGCTGGAGGGTGCTGTCAGCCCCATACAGTCCAGCAGCTGACTAGACAGAAAAGGACAGAGGGAAGGGATGAAGAGGGAAACAAAGTCTTGTAAATATGAAAGAAAATAGATGACGGTTAACCAGACAACCCTGAGTCTGAGTCTGAACACTCAGATCTAACCACTGTTGTAGTCTCAACAGGAGTCTCCGTCCCCCCTCTTAACTTCAACAGGCGTGGCAAAGCGATTGGTTTCGCCACCAGTATAATGGCCAGCCATGAATGCTGAGTGTGGCTGCGGGGGACC
Source organism: Brachyrhaphis roseni (assembly GCA_903066815.1). Classification (NCBI taxonomy): domain Eukaryota; kingdom Metazoa; phylum Chordata; class Actinopteri; order Cyprinodontiformes; family Poeciliidae; genus Brachyrhaphis; species Brachyrhaphis roseni. Next base: position 136,526 of record CAEFZY010012482.1, read on the forward strand.
ATTAGACCCACAATGGTCGACAAGAAACTAAGCACTCCCCAGAGGTCGGAGGGGCCCTTTCATGCCTGTCCTGGGGTTGCAGTGGCCACTGGGAGCTGGTGGCCAGCTGGGTCTTTGGCCCTCATACAGTCTAATGCCATCAGCACTCTTTGGCTTCTTTGGGTTGTCAGCCATATGGACACATTTGGGTGGAAGGTCTATGGTACTCATGTACGAATACAGATAAACATACACAGTGGCAGAAACTGGTTTTGCTCTTAACCAGAACAAAGCTATTGAATTAAAAATCTACCATAAGTATTAATACATCGGGATTTTTGCATGTTGCAAACTTCAATGCATCTTACTTCTTTATATGTGATAAACACATTTTTACAAAAGAAAATGTTCCCATTTTAAGGGTGCTTATATACCCTTAAACTAATTTCCTTCTGCAACACCCTTTAAATATCTGAGCTTCTGGCATAACACACAATTCACTGCACACAGCATGCCTTCCTATTCTACGGACTGAGAAAAAAAAAGAAGCCTATTCCATCACTGGTCATGGAGAAAAAGAATAGAAAACTTTTTCAGACAACAGCTAACTTACTGTTTTTAATCTGATGCTCATTTGCCCCTCCTTCAATTATATTGCCCCCATGGACACCTGCCTATACTCACCACATCAAAAACTACCTCTGGGTCTCTCATAAAAAAGTAATAACATACAATAAAGAAAATATATTAAGTTAAAGAGGTGGTCATAATTTTGCAAGGCACACTACTTAGTTCTAATGCAAAATAACTGTATTTCACAAAAGTACTAGATGTTTCTTTCAATCAAAAATTGATCCACAGATTGTATTGGTCTATATAGGATAATTGCAACTGATGCTATTGCAACTTCATTCAGACCATTCCACAAACATGCAGGGACTGAAGTATCTTGCTTTGTTTCAGGTCCTAAATAGCTTGTAGACAGAAAACCTTTTATTCCCCTCAACAACCTATATGAAAGGCAAGAGTAAGAAAAGGCTTTTCTCTTTGTGCTGGGTGGTGGCAATTTCAAAGAGTCTTTTCAGACCAGAGGATGGGCAAAAGAAAAGAAAAGTTTTACTAATTGACTCAGCAGCAGAGATTTTGCGCCCATTTCAAGAAATCCACAGTGAAAAGCCCATTAAGGGGCATTTTGTCAATTACTTGTGCTCACTGCTATATGCCATGATTCTTTTTAGAGAAACTCATTTGTGTCCTATTTATTCCCCTCGCTGGCAAGCGTTCCTGGCATCGCATACAATGACAAATTAAAGCCTTAGTTTCATGGCAATGACATGGAAGGTCCCAAGCTTTATTGCAGCATTTGAAAAAATGCCAAAGAAGCCAATAGCTGATAGCTCTTATTTGCTTCACTGGCTTAGTTTTGTTTCCTTTCATTAAAACAGCTATTGAACTGTAAATGTGGTCAACATTTTCTTTGCATTATTCACTCATGAGCTAAAAGCAAATTGATGAAAATCATAAACTTCTGTAAAGGTAATTAATGTTTATGAAATCAGGGGAAGCACTATGGAGCCAACTGACTAATGGCAGTGCTCAATGAGTTAGTTCCTTATTTCAAGTTTGACTCCAAACATGACTTATTAGACAAATGCTTAAGTAAAAAGGTGAATCAAAATATAGGAGAAATAGAAGAGCTAGTAATATATTTTCATCCAGGTGAGAGTGCACTAAACTCTGTCACCATCAAAGCTAAACCTGAATAGAGCTGCTTTCATCTGTTTCCAAACTTTGATTATCTATTGCTGGGAGAAACAGGTAGACATTATGCATGAATGAAAACACGCTCTTCTTCAGTTAAGATCAATCAATTATCTAAAAATGTAAGTCAGAAGTGAACCTAACCTAAACCAAGGTCAGCTTAGTTGAGATTTTAGCTGATTTGGTTGATTGTATATCTTCTGTTCTCTTCAAGTCTGAGAATTAATATACCCCAATATTCTTTGGGGTACATTAAAAATGATTAAAATAATTAAATACTAATAAATAATTAATTATTAATACTAATAATGAATATTAACGCAAAAGTTTCAATAAGTATCAGTTATCGATCTGAATTTACCGTACAAGTACATTTCATCTAGGATGTAGAGGGATTAGTGTGTGGTAAGGTGCAGTACACTTTACACAATAGTGCTACTTATAAAATGCAGTAAGTGCATTTGTTTGAATTGTAGAGTTTAAATGCAACTTAAAAAAAGTCAATTCAGTTGAGGTTCTCAAAAAGCTCTTAATAAGGTAGCTCTGATAATATATCTTGACTTTTCGTTAGTACTGAGAGGAATTATTTAATACCACTAGTCTTTGAATAAGATATTTTTCAATATCTAGCTTATTATTTTTTTAACGCCCACTACATTGTAAAATCCATTAAAAAAAAAAAAAAACATACAAAGTTCCTCAACCTATTCCACTCAGCTACATCATTTACCCTCCATAAGGTCTTGAACACAGAAAATGGCTTGTTGGTGCAGCATATTTTTAACGGGGGCTTAAATAGAATTGCATTAGCGGTGGCGTTTGATAAAAGAATAAAACCCCAGGATCAGATGGAGCGGAAGGTTTCTGCTGCATTTTTCAGAGAAAGCGCAGGCAGACAGAAGTATCTGACAGAGGTCAGCCTGATGTCGAGGTACATCAATTTTATGAACCCTCGGCGCACTCGCGAGCCTGCTGCCACTCATGTGTTAAATGGGTCTTGTAGATGGAAGAAAATGCCTTTGTGCTGAAATAAATGGTGGGGAGAGAATGGGGTTAAGATGAGTCCTTTGAGGTGCATCAACCTACATCTGTTCACGCTCACTTCTCTCTGTGTCCTCTTAGAAGACACACATTATACTGTTGACGTGAAAACAGCCGTCTCTGAGGAAAGCTCTTTGTATTACAGCTCTGTAAATTGATTTATTTATAGTTGCTTTAAAAAGACACAACTTCCATGTCCTCCTTTTAAAATGATCTCAAGTTTCTTGTGAGAGTGACACTTGAAACCATCCTCGAAACGAAGCATTTATTGAAGAAGTGGTGACTTTTTTTTCGTGCAGCACATCTGTAAAAAAAAATAAAAAAATCTTTCTTCTGCTATAGGCCTTCAGAGAGGAGAATGTGTTTATTTTCTTCCTATTAAAGTCAATCGTGAAGTAGATTGACCCGAGAGCAGGCTGTTGTGACAGATGTTTGGCTCAGTTAAGCGGTGGCTGTCATAACACACAAAGAGACATACAGTATAGACTCATATGTATTTCAAAATGTGCTTTCAAGGGCGCAGACACAACACAAAAGATCACGCACAAAAAGGCCACACAGCAGTCTGAACAAACCCCCTAATTTACTCTTTTCTCCACCCCACACAAACACAGCACACTCCCACACACATCAGGGAGAAATTACTTTGAACCTTGTGTCAGGCAGCGTGAATGCAGCTGGGAGCCACGGGGTCACAAAGCTCTTTGAGAGGTGAGATGAGGTCCAGCATTTCAACTGTACACTGTCTTTTTGGTCTCTGATGTGTGGGGCTGGGTGGGATGTGTGTATCGGTTATATTAGGTCTGGCTATAAAGCTCTCTTTGTTACTGTCACTACTGAAGGCTTCGATTCAGTCCACATCCACTGTCGAATGGCAGGGCCAGAGCTTTCTTTGCAGTCGTTGATGAACTCCCAGTCCTTTTTGAAGAATTTTGGAGCCTCTTTCAGATTTGTTTCTACTATTGTCCAGTATTTAGCTCCTTCCATCTGCCATCGATGCTAAAAAGCAATGCCACAGTTTGATAATGCCACTACCGTATTTTGCAGCACCAGTCTTAATTTTACGTAAAGTAAAATTTGGCTTTCATTTGAACATTCGCAGTAATTTTTTTTGTTTGTTTGTTCTAATTTCATGACAACAAAACACGGAACAATGAAAATAAAACAAAAAACATGCACACTTCTTTAGCCTTTTTCTAAGTTTTGAAAACAGATGTTTATATGTGCTTCTGGGTCAGGATCAAGAAGGCAGATCTTCTCCTCGAATAGTGTTACCAATAAAAGAGTGTGGCTGACATATGCCAACATTTAAGTAAGATAAAGAGTTAATTAATAATAATACTATTGTTAAGATGCTGGGACTCTTGTTAACTATACCAAATGGTACAGGCCAGCAGGAAGCTGTCACATTTTTGATCGCTCCTCCAAATCAGTGCAGGTGACCATCACTGACTAAACAGGAAGCAAGTGCCATAAATGAGAAATCTTTGAGGCCAAAACCACTTCTAACCAAAATTAACACTAAGTCACATGTAAATTATGTTTAAAAAAGCACTATTATGATCCCCAAGAGATGTGGGAAGATATTCTGTGGACTGATGAAACAAATTTGGAACTTTTTGGAAGGTGCACTTCTAATGTAAATCTAAAACACTGACGTGCGGTTCATAATTGGTGAGGCACTGACTTAATCATAATCAGATTTACAAATATAGACCCCCTGCATGTTATTGTTTACATAAGAAAATTTCGCGCATGCGGACAAGGCTGGAAGGCAAACTATTCTTTTACATGCCATCCGTAGCCGCGCTGCCGCCGTAGAATAATCCCATTAACTCAATCAAACTTGGACATGTAGATATTATTAATGTCGTGCTGTGCTCCACAGCAGAGGGAAAAACCGTTAAAGTACAACTCAAAACCACGTCTTTCTGGCTCTCTGCATTGGCCAGGCTACACACAAACTCGTTCCCATAGCAACTGACAACGACGCCACAAAACAAAACACTGAAATATTTCCCTTACAAAGAGCAGAACATTCAGTCTGTTGCAGTAGTGTGGTTTTAGGCTTGATGTTTATTTTTGCGATTATTAAGTGGTTGCTGTGGTAAGAGGAGAAAACTATAAATATATCGCTGCACGTCCTGCGACAGACTGGCGACCTGTCCAGGGTGAACCCCGCCTCTCGCCCGGAACGTAGCTGGAGATAGGCACCAGCAACTCCTGACCCCATTAGGGACAAGGGTGAACAGAAAATGGATGGATATCGCTGCACTTGACTATACGCTAGCTCCATGGCTAGCTCGCTGTTACTGTCTCTTACTCTACAGCTGTGGAGTCACAATGTCTGGGATCATGAGCGCCCCCTGCCATGAGGCAAGAGAACTGCCTGCCTCACCTCGAATCTGTTCTCTGCCGTTTCTGATCGCTCCTCAGCACAGGAAACACGTTACACACACAGTTGGTGACAAAAGAAACACTGTACATTATATACATAAGCTAAATTATGAAAAATCAGTTCATACATTAAATGTTTTTTAGCCATTTTATTGGCAACATACAGACAGAAGGAACATGCTCCCATAGATGGCAGCCAGCAGTTAGTGAGAGGTTGATCAATCCCAGGTGAGGCTTCATTTTCCCATTTGAATGGGAAAATGCAAAAAATCTGCGATTTTGAAGAAAATATAATCAGAATTTGTTAAGCTAGAAGACAAATAGATACTTTATAGTTCAAACCACAGGGTGAAAATAGCAATATAAATGATTTTATCATTATATATTATTTTTCCATGATGACAGCGTCACTGATCTAGAAGTACACAGACAGTCGAACATGGTTGGTGAAGTGCAATTTATTTAATTTAGAAATCAGTCAAGAACAACCCACTAGTGGTCTAGTCAAAGGATCGACTTTTATCTGGCTGAAAAGATGTGATGACGTTAAGCACACTGATCATGCTCCAAAATGCCACAATGTCACTAAACTATAAAGAAAACTGAGTCAAAAATACAGTTTAAAAGTATTCACCCAACTAACTCACTTAGTCATCATAAACGCTTGCTGATGATTGTGCTTATGGTTTAATAACAATACACACTTGGTGGCAACAATTACTTTTCCAGGTTGATTTGGATAGCTTTTTCACCAAATAAGTAAAATTATCATTTAAAAACTGCTTTTTGTGTTCATTCAGCTTATTTTATATCTTATGTTAGCTTGACGTGACAAAACGTATACACTTGGGGGAACAAAATGCCAAAAATCAAGACATTTATAATAGATTGCACACTTTTTCACATAGATAACAGAATCAATGTTGGGCTCTGCACCGAGATCCTCTACTAAAATTCAGAATACAACAAAGGATCAAACTTTTAATAGACATTTTGTAGTTTTAAACAACTTTCTTTAAAAACTCGAATTCATGAAATGAGCTGCCATATTAAGTTACAGTAGTACAATACCATACCAAAATTAGAACTAATTTTAATTCAACAAAAGTAATTCGAATATAACACTTAACTGATTTTAAATTTGAGTAGGTAGTTTTATTCCAGTGGTGATTAGCATCACTGAAACTGCTGCCAAAATGTGCAATCATCTTTAATAAATTGCAGCAGACGAGGCTGTTTCCAACATATTAATGGCCTCTCATCATTACATTGTGAGTTGTTTCTGGAAAGGATCCAACCAGGGAAACACTGCTGGTAAACTGAGCTGAAAATCTACGTGAAACAAGCAGCCCTCATCTCAGATAACGCACAGTGTAATGCTACTTACTATAGGATGGAAATGTAATATTAAAAAGCAAACATTTCCTAATGATAATTATAAAAAGTACATGAACAGAATTTTGAGTAAACTTATTTATGCCTATCCAATAGTTCAGGGGTGCTCATACTTTTTGAGACCAAGATCTACTTTTTCTCTCACCGGCCGGCTGAGATCTACCTCATGACACGAAGACATAAAAATTGTAAATTAAACCCTATTGACTTATTTTATATGCAAATATACATCAGTTATAGCAGAAATAATAAAGTGATAGAAAACCTAATGCAGTTTCTTCCCCAGTGAGATTCTGACTCTGGGAGCAGGTTACTGGTTTCTCAGGCAGAAGCTGGTTGCAAACCTGAGGCCAGCAGGTGTCAGTCAGTTATGGAAGAT
>CAEFZY010012494.1:0-10220 GCA_903066815.1 Brachyrhaphis roseni
AAGGTAATCTGATTTCACACAGAAACCAATGAGCTGCAACAGATGAGAGATTAAGAGCTTACCAGGTAAAGGACAAGATCTGCAAAATGCAAAATAATAAAGCAAGCCCAAAGTTCTTCCACTGAAAGAAAAAATAATACTATAAGTGACTACGGAAAGTTTGTATAACTGAATAGCAGCACCACTGTTTTGTGCAAAGTTTGGAGAGATCATGCAGATTTAGTCTGAGGTTAATATGCATGAATGTCAAAAAATAATGATTTTATTTAATTTATTTTCGGAAGGGAATCACAAAAAAATTGATGCACAAGCATAAAACTAGTGCCAATAATTGGAAAATTCTTTGCAGTTGGGTATTGTGTTAACAAATCCTTAAAGCAGTGGTCCCCAACCACCGGGCCGCGGCCCGGTACCGGTCCGTGGATCAATTGGTATCGGCCCGCGCAAAAAATAATTAAATATTTCCATTTTATGTATTATTTGAGTCTGGAGGATCCTTTATTTTGAAAATCCTTTAACCGGATTCTTTCCGTTACGTCTTGCTGCCAACATTGAGCCACAAGCAGCAAAATGAGTCAGAAACAGATCAGAGTCTTTGAAAAGTTTCTTTGTGAAGGTGAAAAGGCCCAGAGAAGAGACAGGAGAATGAATTTATCCCGGACTGGTAGGTTATTCCCACATTCCAAGCTGCTCTGCATGATAAGGTGACCGGCTCATTAATGAGGCAATGAAGCTTCAAACTGCTTTGCCATGTAGAGACTAAACACCCTGTGCATAAGCAACACTTCTGGTGTCAATGTCTCTCATCACTCCCAGATGGGAGAAACAAGCTCCCTTTTAAATTGATTCGTATCTGACATAAAATCAGTTCAGCCGACAGAAAAGAAAAAAAACTCCTTTATTCGCACCTGCAGATCATTTATCTGAGGCACTGAGCGGAGAAATCCGTGTTTTGCACCCGGAAGTCACGGACATTAGTCGCTATCATGAGTTAAAATTTTCACGAAAGTAAAATTTTCGTTTTTGTGGCGCATCTATATCTTATTTTGAAGGGATATGTAAACGTTACCATAGCGACCAGAGTCAGAGAGCGTTAGAGCAGTGGAGAGACCATGAGAGGAGTAGAGCGAGCTGGTGAGTTTTAGACCTGGTTCACACGGCAGGATTTAAGAATTATCGGCCGATTTTCCAAACTTTTGTGACCACAGAGCCGATAAAAGTCCAACAGGTTCGATTGGTTCGTGTGTCCAGCCACACGGCAGGAGCAACACAAGAACCGATTCCGGTCACGAACATCCCGATTCCAGAAGAAAATCCAGTAAAACCCCCAACATACCAAACATGAATTTAGAATAATCAAACACGGATGACAATGTAGAAGCAGGAGTGATAGTTTGTGGACTCATTTTAAGTGATAAAAGACGGAACAAAAAGAAAATGTGTTTGATAAAAGACGGCGGGAGCAGCCGCTCTATTTGCATTTATGTTTTTTCTTAGTTAACATTTTTAACTGACTAAACATAACCACATACTGTATGATAAACATATATAATAATGACCTTTACATACAGTATAGTAATAAACATTTCCACATATCTCCTCCGATGTCCATCGAACTCTCAGTTGCCATGTCAGCTGTTTGGGATTCCCCTCAGTTCTTATGTCACCGCGCTTTCTGATTGGCTACCTGTCACATTCAACAGGCTGCGTTCAGTCAGGGAGAACCAGATTTTATATCGGACATATTTAACGAGCACACACCACCACCACACACTGCAGGACGTTGTAAGATTGTCGTAAAGGGAAAATCAAGGCAAAAAAAAAGAAAAAAAAGACGACCTCCTTCCCTCCCCTCCCCCCGGTCCGCAGCAAAAATTGCCAAATCTCAACCGGTCCGTGGTAATAAAAAGGTTGGGGACCACTGCCCTAGGCCATTGATGATCTTCATTCCATCCCAGACCTCCTTCACATTGTACTCCTGTAGCTTCTGTTCCACCTTTCTCCTGTATTCCTCCTTTGCCTCTTTCAGCCTGGTTTTCTACTTCCTCAGGAAGCTGTGGAGAGCTTTACTTGGGAACTCAGTCCTGAGGAGCTTCTATCGCTGTGTGGTGGAGAGTGTTCTCTGCACATGCATCAGTGTGTGGCACTGCTGCTGAGAGGATGGCTCTGCAAGGGGCAGTTAAGGCTGCACAGAGGACTGTGGGGAGCACCTTCCCTCCACCTTGGACCTCTACACAGCACGATGCTGGAGGAGGGCCCTCATGATCATAGCTACTGCTGGTATTAGCTAATCTAACAGCAGTTTGCAGGCTATGTTTCTTTTTTGAATTCTTTACATGTAGAACTGTAGCCCACAACACGCACATTTCATTAAAACACTAAACAAAAAAAATTTATTCCCATCTTACCTTTACTTATAAATGAAGTCCATGCACCGCACAAAAATATCCCTTCATCCAAAGCCAAATCTAGGCTTGACATCCCAAACTTTTTTTGTGCAACCTGGTTTTAAATATGGGTGGCCGACTGCTCATGCTTGGTGAGGCTTCTTTTGGAAATTCTTTAAGTAACACAATCCCATCTGACTCCACACAGTGCCACGCATTGAGAAACCAATGCAAGGAAAGCAGAAAAGGCTGTTTCTAGCAGGACATCCACAAAGCCTGTTTTTTCTTGTATATCACTCTGTTTAAGAAGAGCGGTACCCTTCTGTCTCGAAGGGTGTCAGCTGCGGTGTCTGGAACCTGTTAGGAAGAATAGATACTGTAAGAACCACAACGTAGAGATAATGTTCATGGATCGAGGACACTCTCTTAAACTGTGCTGAAATGTGACACTAAAAATACAAGGACTTAGCTACTAACAGCTAAAGTAGCATAGCTCACATGGACATTAGCTCCCGCTCGCAGAAAAATATGAGGACACAATATCAAATTACCAAACGTATAAAATGTAATATGGAATTATTTAAAATTGCTAGATGTTATAATCGGAGGGAAAAGGAAGCAGGTTTAACTTCTACTTACTTCTAAGGGAAGAGCACCGGGACTTTCCTCTTGGTTTGACTGCCTGTTTTTTCCAGCCAATGAACCAGGCCACCAAATAGTGGTCATTTTTTTAAACCATGTAATCACATCTTCATCACTCAAAAATGAGAAATATGCCTAAAAACTATTTTGGAGTATTGAAAAGGAGTGCTGAGGTATTCCATTTTTCACAGAAATAACATCTTTGCCAATTTGACACAAGTACAGTGACAAACGTTCAGAGGATAAAACAAATACATTCCAAACAAAATTCCGATGACCCAGCTTTCCACCAGCATTTAAATGCACCACTTTCACATGAATGTGAGGCTCCCTGGACGCATGAAATGAATCTCAAAAACCCTTGTGCACTGGTAACCTGATGTGTGTGTGAATGAAGAAGGTTTGAATTCGTCATTATTAGACTTGTGAGACTGAAGTTAAAAAATCTGTGTTGAAATTTAATGTATGTGGGAATTGTAATTATGTTTGTGTACTTTCATTTTGTATTAATAATTTCTTAATATTTGTTTGTGTATTTGACCACATATTTTCAAGTACCTGGAGTTATGCACAACATGTTTTGTTATGGTTAACAAATCATGTTTCACAGATACAACTATCCAAAGTTACACACAGAGAGACATACACGGATTACAAATCCAGTATATTACACCCACAAGTATTTTGTGACTATTTTCTCTCCATATGTGTTACCTATAGTTAAAATAATTAAATAAAATATATAATGCATACTTAGACAACTGTCAGATCGAATCTTATTTTAACTTGCATTACAAGTTAAAATAATATTCTTAATATCTGAGAATTATCCATAAAGGATAAAATTAACATTTATTTACTGAAGAGTCAACCATCGATCATACTCGTGCTTAAGATATTTATTATGCATTCTGTCAGGAGTATAGAAATCAACTTAAAATATGTCATATAAAGAGTAATCTTCCATTTCAGAGTTTACATCAACCTTCATATTCTGAACGGAATGTTCTAAAATTGTGTTTAGCATTTTCAACATATACCACCACCTCATAACCGTACTACTGCATCCCTATGAGGCTAATGAGTCAAAGCAGGATGGGACCGGCTGTTCACATCTACATCAGAAGATGATGCCACAACATCAACTTACAAAAAGGAACAACAAATAAACAGAACAAAACACATAAACCTTAAAAACAAAATTCTTGACAATTCAGTTATTCCTTACAATGTTTGTACATCTGAAATACACAGCAGCTAGTGTTAGCGCAAGAAAGTAAGTAAGGGGATAAGTAAGGGAAATGAAGGAATTTCATATAGCAGACTGCTCTTAAACATTACCCAAATCCCCCAAATCCTCTCCAACAACGTTAAAGTAGGTTCATCATCTACTTTACAAATCAACAGACTTAATGATTCAAGATGACTACATTTTTAAATTGTTGAGCCCTCCATATTGATGAGCTTTGAAGATATTTTTACAGTGAACATATTTTTTGCTCTGATAATGCCAAGTGAATGGTTGCTAGTGAGGTCAGGATTGAAGGGGTTTTGCAGTGCCAAATAGAGTACTGAAACACTGCTTGAATGAAATCAGCTTAATTGGAAGAAGCAAAATAAATAATAATGATAAGAAGGATAAGTATTATGGAACACACTATGGCAAGAATACACATCTTCTTCCTGGATTTTTGCTATGACAGGGAGAACACAGAAAGTTGATTATTAGTTAGGATTTTACAGAAGAGTGGCAAAAAGAAAAGCTAAAACTGTCTCACCTGGTAGTACGCGGCTCTCTGGAGTTGTTCTGCTCCTCGTTCTACATGAACTTCAGCATTTTCCACATTAGCCTCAATACTGTCTGCAAAAGGCATAGGAAGGATATCACATCAGAAATAAATTTAATTTCTCAAACATGCTCATTTTCGGAACTCTACACTTTAACAAAACAATAACAATATTGAAACTGATATAATGCACACTGACAATTAAAAAAATACTTTAGGACAATACACATATTAATATTTTTAAAAAAACTTTTTACTTCTCTATGTCCATGTTAATGTTCTGAATTATTTTTTATAGTTATTATTATAAACCACCTGCTATACAAAACTCACTAAAGTGTTCCTCTAAATATTGCAACAATTTAGCAAGCAAGTAAAATGAAAACAACTGCTTTCTGTCACTAATTTAGCATAACTACTTTAAAGGATTGTGTGTTATTTCAGAAGTGGACATCCCAGTGGGCAACCACCACAATCCAAAGTCAAAAAGGTTATTGAAAACTGTAAAACTGAACACAAGATCAAGGAATTAGAGGATAGAGGAATATTAACAGAATGACTGCCGGTGTTACTCACCAATCATCTCTCCCTGGTCGTGAATCATTACTGCCAAGTCCTTAAAGATCTGGTTTACGTCCATGATATCAGACTGAAAAACAGTAAAGCAAAGACTCACATATGGAAACTGTACACACACTCCCCCTTTCCCTCTGCTCCTGGTTCACCATAACATAGCCTGCCACGAATACTAAGACTAGTTAGCATGGCCACTGATGATTGCGGATAAACGGTTTTCTTGGAATGGTGAGTTGTTTCTTCACCATTAGCACTTTGTACAATGTGGATGATTGACAGTGGTAACACCCTCCTCCTTGCTCTGACTAGTTGTTTTTGACTCGAAGCAGTGCATTTCTGCAGAGGGAATTAGTAGTTCAGGGAGGAGGTGGGGAAACGATGTTTTCACAGACTCTCTCTCTCGTACTTAAATGTCATGACACAGTGACAGTTTTAACAAATATGGAAAATACATACTTTTGTAAAATACATGTAGGGAGGTGGCTGAAATATGTCAGCGGAGGCCACCAAGGTGTTAGATTTGTTCTTTGAGTTGTGGAAGTTGGCTTCTGTTACTGTGCGCTGGCAGTATAACGGTCAGTGTTTGCTGTGAATGCTGAAGGCAAAGCCGCTGTGCTGTCAAGTGGTCCGAACCACAATCTCAACCGCCATGTGTGTCTGATTCTTGCCTCAAGCTTGTTTTGTGCAAACATATGAAACGTACACAAATAAACATTTACGTAAATGGGCCCACAGGTTGATATAGAAATTGTAAACCAAACAACAGTAAGCAAGTGCTCACCTCAAGCTGTCTGATATTGGTTTCTCTCTCCTTGATGAGCTCCAGATCTTCCTCTGTAATAGCCATTTCTTCTGTCTGGGTGGTAATTGGACTAAGGTCTTCTTGGCTTTTCAAACACACATGTTCAGAGGTGAAATAATAACTAAAATCTAATTCCCTAATGATACACATGTTATTGCTCTTTGTGAGCAATATAATGAAAATATATGTTTATGAAAACTCATTTGGATGTTTAATCTACAGTTAATCCTAAAATATGCTAGCAGAAACTTTATTTGGAAATAAAACCGTCTTTTCCTGAAAGATAATAAAAATGTGAAATATGTATCAATTCTGAAAGAAAATCTTATCTACGTTTTCAACAGAAATGAATGATGTACACCTTTTTCAATTATTGTCAAAGGGAAAAAAACATTTTGAAATCTTTGTTTTAAATACTTTCCCTTTTAATTCATTGTGTATATTTTACCACTTTTTATGTTTGGTATTTATTTAATAAAATCTTTTTATCTATTTACTTTCATTTCACATGAATCTATTAAATTATAAGTACTTACTTTACTATAATCTAGATACATTTTCTATTTAAATTGACAGTAAATTTCAATAAATCCTGCAAAATGTTATATTATTTGTACTTCCAGAGTAAACCTATAAGAATGAGTTACTTACTTATCAAAGGAGACAAGCTTTTCATCCCGAAAACTGTCTTCATTCTGAAAGAAAATTGTTAAAACAGCTTTATCTAAATAGTAACATAGCCAAGTCCACTTAAGGAACAGTAGCAATATTGTGGTAATAAGGTACAGCAAGAAAAAAAAAGAAAAAAGAAAAAAAGAGTAATTAGCTAGTTAAATGACTCCATAATTATATAGATTCTTTAAATGAACAGATGATTAGGACTTAAGTGTAGGTACATTATTAAACACATTCTCAATGCAAACTTAATTAAAACCAGAGATGCACAACATATTGAATCTTTTTTTTTTGTTTCCCCACCAGGGGGCTTTTTTGCGGGCTCTAGTGTCCCTTATTTCATAGGAGGCTGACAGGAAGGGGATAATGAGAGGGGGGAAGACATGCGGCAAATATCTTCGGGTCCGGGAGTCGAACCCGCAATGGCCACGTCGAGGACTCAAGGCCTCCAAATGTGGGCCGCGCTATCCCCTACGCCACCACGGCACACCCCAACATATTGAATCATAATTGTCATTACAATATTATCGTGATGACAGTATTATTGTGACAATGTTAGGTATGATTGTCACAATGACAGGAGACTATATTTTAATATTGTGCATTTACGCTGTGCATTTCAATAACATTTGACCAGCTGGTTGAACTCCAACTGCCCTTAATGCTCACAACAGATGTAATAGGCGAAACACTACAACCCACAGAGAATGGTGGCTACAATGTTTAATGAATACAAGGGAAAAAGAATCAAAAACTATTTCAAGTAAAATCAAGCAATGCCTAGCTTGGCAGGAGGGGACAAGTAAAACCTGGTACCTCGCTAAGAGAAACCCTACAAACTGCAAAATATATAAAGTATACTGGCACTTTATAAAATTATAACAAGTAATTTAAAATTACTTGTTATAATTTTATGTTGTAGAGTTTAATTCCTACTTAACGATCTGAAATTTGTGAAGTCATCTCTATAGCTTACTTACTGACAGACAGGAACCAGCCCTCGCTCTTGCTATTGATTCCCTCTCTTTTTCTGCTGCACGTCGCTGGACAGCTTGGAAGTTGTTGAGCGCTGCGGAAAAGTCATTCATAAGCCGGTCCCTTTGGATCCTCTGTTGCCTCTGGGTGGCATAAGACAGACAGTAAAAGTAGTTAGAAACAATGGGTTTAAAAAAAATCACCGTGTACAAGAGGTTTTATATGAATCCCACATAAATAAACAGGACTAACATTTTCAGTTTAGGTTTCAACTATGAAACAACTTTTTTTACATTACAATTTTTAGCTCAGTTTGCTTAATGCAAGAAGTTCTTTGTAATGTTTTCAGATTTTTTTTTCACAATTAAACCTATCCAAACCCCAAAATTAGGGCAATCCCATGTTTAGATGACCAACATTTATTTCTTTTAAGTACACACAGTGCTTAGTGAGCCAAAGTCAAACTGCATGTATGTACCAATAAAACAATTAACTGGCCAAAAATCATAATCAGCCATTTTTTCTCGATTATCACATTCAAATATGTGGACAAGCTTTCTTTCTATATTTAGTAGGGATGCTTTGATAAGGTTTCCGATACTGATCATCCATGAGGCCGATCTCTGCCGATCACCGATCTTTGCTGATCGGCTGGAATGGCTGTTAATTTTTCGGTTTAGGTATAAATGGTACTATGTTATCTGGCAAAATGGAAAGATTATCTGGCAACAACACTTAATTTAGACAGACATATTTTAATACATATCTAAAATTGTTTTTTGTTTTTTGTTTAAAAAACAAAAAACGTGTTGCAGCTTTGAGCAGATGTTCGGTGTGAGAGTTTTCATGAGCTGTGTGCCAAAATCACCCATAATAAGACAATAAAAGACCTGAAATATTTCAGTTAGTGTGGAATGAATCTAAAATATATGAATGTTAATTTTTTATCATTACATTATGGAAAATAATTAACTTTATCACAATATGCTAATATTTTGAGAAGGACCTGTATATGTTTGCTTCGACCAAATGTCTTCAATCACTGAACACTGTATATCATTGTGCTTTAAGATGTATAACTGGTAGTAGACGTTTGACAAATCACTGTGATTTATATGCAAAAGCTGAATGGCCTCCTTTAAGTGTACGGAGAAACAATCATTTGATGATCTTGATATATAAATCTCTACTTGGACTAACACCAGCATATTTAAGCTCTCTCTTGAATAGATCTATCAGTTCACGTTCTTTACGCTCTAATGACATTATTCTTCTGCATGTTCCACGTGTTCGAACTGAAAAAGGCATTCAGTGAGTTGGCTCCTACAGCATGGAATCAGCTCCAGTATGAACTCAAGATGTCGGAAACTATTTCATTGAACTTATTTCGAGTGGTTCTTAAAGATAGGCAACAATCTCCTATGAAACAGTGTCACTGCTTTTAAATTGTTTTTATTGTTTTATATTTGTGCATATGTATTAATTGGTTTTATTTTGTAACCAGGTTGTTGTGTACTGCAGATTTCTGCCCAGGTCCCTCTTGAAAATGAGATCCAGATCTCAATGGGGTTTACGTGGTTAAATAAAGGAAATAAATTTTTTTTAAAAAAAATATGAAAAATATAAGAGTCAGATATTCGACTTCTTGTTCTCAGAGGGTAGGTCTTAGGTGATATCAGCATTTTCCAACTGAGTTTTGTTGGTGGAAAAAATGTTTGATGCATTAACAAACGCACATTGACACTCACTTGTTCTGAGGGTGATGATGCCAAAGGGACTGAGCCCAACTCTTTAAGATGCCTGTTGGTTTCTTTAGCAAGCTGGTTGGTATAGTGCTGAATTTGCTGTCTGTAAAAAGAGGAACAGTTTCAGTAAACAGAGCTTTAGACTTCACTTATTAATACACAATTAAGATTAGCTTTTCAATGCACATGGAAAGGTATGAAGACTGAGTATTGCTCAGTGCTGGTCAAATTAAAGAAACAACGCAGAGTCAGGAGAAGGCTGCCTAAAAACTGTCATGCTGGCTCCTTTAAGGAGTTAAGCCTAGAGCACCAGGTGCTGCATCAAACGGAAGGGGCCAGGGGCGGACCACGCAACAGACCGATTTGGACATAGGACTATTGCTCTCTGTAAATGAAGGCGGGGCTACTTCCTATATAATCCACAGTCTCCTGTGTTTATTTTCTTTTGAAATCTCTTGATATCGTCTCCTTTATGAATGTTATGTGCCTCGGGCACAGTATTAAATATTTTTGTTTATTATTTTTCTTAGAGTGTTTTGTATTGATTTTAGTTGAATTACTTTTGTTTAGTATATGTTGGAGTTCGGATAATTCCTTTGTTTTGTAATTTGGTTATTAATTTGGCATTAGT